>JAVTVY010014490.1:0-62672 GCA_036873755.1 Hanleya hanleyi | reverse complement strand
AAGATGCCGGTCCGTAGTCGAAGGTGGTCAGGAGTGGCTTGCTTGAGGTCGAAGAGCATATACCCGTGCTGAGGGGTTGTGGCATCTTTAAAGGCTTCCAACGCAAACGGTGTGCGGCCGGGATACATCTGTCTCGCCAGGTGCAGCAGTTGAGTGGTATCTCTCGGGTTTTTGAAGACCACCAGGTAGTGGGCATTTAAGCTGATATTCCGATGTTCTTTGTTTTTTACTGAACAGATTCTGCACAATGTAGATGATGCTGAGCCGTCGATGATGGCTGCCTTTGGTAAAGAGTTGGGTGACCCGTGCATCCGTCTCCGCCATGAGATCATCCAGAACCACCAAGGTGTCGGGTTCCAAATCGGCCAGGTTGGGTAGGCCTTCCACGAACGTGATGTGGGGCATTGCTGCATACGCTTCCTGCCATTCTCCGTAACACCACACCACTCGGGCAATGGGTGGAGTGATCATGCTGTCGGCGTGTTGAAGGAGCTTCCTGACGAAGTGCGTTTTGCCGGAGCCCGTCGGTCCTGCGATGACGCAGGTGAAGGGATGCTGCCACCCAGGGTCCATGGTTTGAGGTGTATCCGTTGTCGTGGTAACCCGCTCTTGTAAATTTCGTACGAGTGAACTGGAGTGGTGGTGGGTACAACGTCGGTCGTCGTTGTCTGTTCACGTTCAGAGATGGTGCTGGGGGTGGGTACAACGTGGGTGGTCGTCGTCGTTGTCGGTTCACTGTGAGGGATGAAATCCGGTGGGTCTTGAGACGTAGTAGGTGTACTTGGTGTAAGTGTAGAGCTCGACGTGGCTTGTACGCGGGGTGTGGTGGTGGTGGTGGTGACTGGGCTCGATACGACTGGTGCTCTCTGTAGACCCGTTTCACTGATGGCTGGTGTTCTCAGTTGGTTAAGTAACGTACTGACATAGGCTACGTCGTAAAACACACCTCCGTACAACACACTCAGCAGGGTTAGCAATAGCACCCCAAAGACCACTTGCGCTTTGCGCGTTTTGCGAGACGCTGTCTTCGGAGGCAGCTGCTGTTGGTCCATAGCACTGGGGTCGGACGTGGAATGAAGGAGGACGGCAGTGGTGTCTGGCTTTATAGTCGTTTCACCTGGTTGGCAGCGACCCAGGAATTGAAGGAACTGGGCCAGCCTTGCCATTTTACGAAATGAAACAGTTTGCCACGTCGACGTTCCGTTTTCAAAATCTGCTCCACCGTGTAGTAGTCTTGCTGTGTTTTTACAACAGGCTGTAATTCCGTGTCGTAAAACGTCCCCAGCAACGTTTCCCCTTGGAGATCTTCCAGTTCATAGACTCGCCGCTGTCGGGGTAGGCGCCGTTTAATCAGGAAGTGCTCATCGCTCCAGTTGGGCAAGTAACTTTTCTCGAACTTGCCCTTGACTTTACTGATCCGTACAGGGTCCCCGACCTTGTACACCGCCTTCGTCGTTCGCTGCGATGGCCTGGGGTACAAGACACGCCGGACTTGGGCTTCATTGCGTTGGGTCACGGTAATGGGGGCTCTCTCTATACTTCGATGATAGGCTCGATTGTAACCCCTCACCAGTTTCGGGAGAACATCGATGTACCGCCTTGTATTCTTATAGGTGAAATATTTATACATGCGGCCTTTGAATGTCCTGTTGAACCTCTCCACCACGGAAGCCTTGGTCTCGTTGTACGTATGGAAGAAAAACACCTTCTGTTTCTTGAGAAAGGCTTGGAACGGTCTGTTGAGGAATTCCGTGCCTTCGTCGGTTTGCAAATACAAAGGTTTGCGCCCGGTCTTGAAGATGTCTTTGAACGCCGCTATGAGATTTGCCCCCGTTTTCGTCCGGATGGGTACCACCCACGCATACTTGGATAGGATATCGATGCACGTCAAGATATACCGATTCTCATCGTTGTGTTTGGCAAAGGCGCTCATATCCACCAAATCCGCTTGCCACTGGGCATCTATTCCTCCCACGATGACCCGGTTCCGTAGAAAATGGCGACGGACAGATCGATGTAAGGTATAGGTGTCTTGTCTTCTTAACCAATCTCGGACTTGGGCACGTTGTACCCCCTGGGGTTTGGCCGCTCGATAGAGAGCCGACAATGCACTATAGGCTGCCGGACTGTCGGGACTGTAGTATAAGTTATCCAACACCTTCTCCCAGCGCTTCATGGTGACAAAATGATGATGGACCCTGGCTCTATCGTTTATTTATAACGGGTATATCTTGGGCCGGAGTTTCTTTCTGATTTTCTTCGTGGACTTCCACAGTGGCCATGGTCAATGACCAGTCCAACTCGTCTGATGACCGCTTGATAAGCACTTCATCCACATCCACCACGGCATCTTCCAATGCAGACCATAGATCAGGGTGAAGGGTAAAATGCACTGTACCTCCATCTAGCCGAGCCAATTGAGCAAAGAAAGGGCCGCGTCGGATGTACACATCGTGACACAAGTGGATGAGGTCGCCGTCCAGTTCACCAGACAACACCCGTTTGAATTTGGTCCAGCCCTCCCGGGACAGACGAATGTGAGCCGGGCACGGTTGTGTAGGGTCCGTGTCTCCCACCACCTCCTCCATGATATCGACCTTATCCGCATACACGTGCAGGAAAACCTCGGGGGTCAAGCTGAAATACGCCAGTACTATATGCTCCGTCATGGTCAGTACGTGAATGGTACCAGATTTCACTGTCTCTCGTATTTATAGGGAGAACCCCGTGAGATCAAAGGATCAGGTGGTCATGTCATTGGGCTGACTGAGTCTAGCGGGGTAATCAATGGCATCGTCGTCGGGTTCATGTAGTTGTTCATGGGGTTCAGCCAGGGCGTCCTCCATAGCACGAGCCCATGCCAATTGGTCGGGTGATCGGTCGTCCGGTATAAATAACTGGTCCACCAGAGGGCCTATTTTCTCCAAGGCTGACCACAGAGAGGGAGTTAGGAGAAAACTTCGCGCCGGCTCTTGGTAGCGTCCCACCCGTGGGTAGAGCGCAGTATGGTATACGTAGATGGCGTTGTCCAGGTGGATCAGGTGTCCGTCTAACTCTCCGCTCAACACCCGTTTAAACTTAGTCCAGCCATCACGCTCTAGTGTCACCCTATCCGATAGAGTCGCAGCGTGCTCAAAGCAAATATTTCCACAATCTTCGACCAGGGTCACTTTAGCTTCATACACGTATAACTTCACATTGGGTGTAAGCGTCAGGATGGCTTGGAGTGATGACATGCTTCCTCTCAATGTCGAACGGAGAATGATACCCACTCTGTCTCATCCCCTGTATTTATAGTGTCAATACCACAGCGCCAGGGTGAATAGGGCACAGACTAGTATGAGGCCAACCAGCCGGCGCTGGTTCCGGCGTGAGCGCTCCTGGTCCATAGCGCGAGCATCAAGGATGGCTGTCATAGTCCAGTAGTGGTGAGTGATGGCACGCCTCTCCATCGAGTGCACTCTGTGGAGGACCGCTTCTGTGAACTCGTTCAGGATCTGGCGTCGTCCCTCGTTGTCGTCGCCATCTGCAAACATGGACCGGACCACTGCTCGGTAACCCGTGAATGAATTCACCACGGTGGCATACTGTAAAATGCGAGTCGCATGGGGCTGGATCTCCGCCATGGCTCTGTAGAAATGAAGGTGTGGGATCCAGAGGAACGTGTTTTATAGACCAGATGTAGCTCTACGGGTGTAGTCCGTGATACGTACTATCCTGATGGGTTAGTGCAAAAAAAGGGAGCAACAACAACAACACAGATTACAGATCAATCCTTTTTCCAGGTCACGCCCGATTCACGCAGACCGGAAGTGACGTCATACACCTGCGCACAACCGTGATGGAAAAAAAATGGATATGACCTTGAACTGATCACGTGACCTCCCGCTTCATGGTGTGTTATACCCACCTAGGAAAAAAACAGCCCCAGATCATCTGGACTAAACTCTTTTATCAGGTAAGCTAGACTTTAGTACTATACTTGCGTTGAAACCCATGCAGACAACCTATTCAAATTTCAATGCATTGGCAACATAGCGTCGCACGAAATATACGCGCCCCTGTTGACCAGGATTTTTTTATACTCCCACAACAACAGACAATTTGAAGACAATTTTCTAGCGGGGTGTTTTCTTGAACATAATTGCTGTAATATACTCTTCTTTTTGTGGACGCTAAATATAGGGGAGAAAATGGCAACATTGTGACCAAACCATAACAGTTGACAGCTGTAAAAATAGATACCGTGGCATAAATTAGAGAGAGCATTTCAGTACACCTCAAAAAAATGAAACCTGGACGGGTATCCTTCATCTCGAGGGGACGCAAGTTCGATTCTTGCTTTCATTATGTGAGTATGTGTTGGACATGTGATCTTTAAATTTTATTATCATCAATACACCTAAACGGTATAGTTCAACCCCACCCCAGCCCATTAGATGTCCCTTCACCTCACCTTCAATTTGATACCTCACTCGACCCCATTGGTCCATTAGGGCTCTCCTAGCTCCAAAAAGGCTATTTTCATACCCTTTTGGCCGCCGCGCATGCGCAGAATCACCCTAATTCAACCCCACACCCAGCCCATCAAATGCCCCTTCACCTCACCTTCAATTTGATACCTCACTCGACCCCATTGGTCCATTAGGGGCGCTCCTAGCTCCAAAAAGGCTATTTTCACACCCTTTGGCCGCCGCGCATGCGCAGAATGCCGATAGTTCAACCCCACATCCAGCCCATTAGATGCTCACCTTCAATTTGATACTTCACTCGACCCCACTGGACCAATAGTCAATCCCCTAGCTCCAACACGGCTATTTTCATACCCTTTGGCCACCGCGCATGCGCAGAATCACCCTAATTCAACCCCACACCCAGTCCATCAGATGCCCCTTCATGAATGCTTCACATTGATACCCCACTCGACCCCACTGGACCAGTAGTCAATCTCCTAGCTCCAAAAAGGCTATTTTCATACCCTTCGGCCACCGCGCATGCGCACAATGCCGATAGTTCAATCCCACACCCAGCCCATTAGATGCCCCCTCACCTAAGCTTCACTTTGATACCTCACTCGACCCCATCGGACCAGTAGTCAATCCCCTAGCTCCAAAAAGGCTATTTTCATACCCTTCGGCCACCGCGCATGCGCACAATGCCGATATTTCAATCCCACACCCAGCCCATTAGATGCCCGCTCACCTAAGCTTCACTTTGATACCTCACTCGACCCCATCGGACCATTTTATCTAGGGACTACTTTTTCTCCGCGGAAGCTTTTTCCCGAGACCGAATCACCGCCAGACATGACTGCATCACCGCGGATGAATACATTCTTGCACTCACTCACACCATCCATACCTCCCACCACACGACACAAAAACTGGCCGCCATCTTGTACCCACACCACACACGACACAAAAACTGGCCGCCATCTTGTACCCACCTCCCACCACATCACGACACAAAAACGGGCCGCCATCTTGTACCCACACCACACACGACACAAAAACCGGCCGCCATCTTGTACCCACACTCACACACGACACAAAAACTGGCCGCCATCTTGGTCCCACCTCCCAACGACACAAAAACTGGCCGCCATCTTGGTCCCACACTCACACACGACACAAAAACTGGCCGCCATCTTGGTCCCACCTCCCAACGACACAAAAACTGGCCGCCATCTTGTACCCACACTCACACACGACACAAAAACGGGCCGCCATCTTGTACCCACACCTCCCACGACACAAAAACTGGCCGCCATCTTGTACCCACACCACACGACACAAAAACTGGCCGCCATCTTGTACCCACACCACACACGACACAAAAACTGGCCGCCATCTTGGTCCCACCTCCCACCACACACAGACCACGCCTCCCACTCCTCACCAGCCAATCACAATCACGCTTACATACCACTAATTGTGACGTCAGAGTTACATCCGGGTGAAAGTTGGCTCCATTTGCGCGCTACCTACTACTTACTTACGCCTTTCTGATCAACAATTGTGTCTTCGTTGTTATCATTTCTCACCTTCGTATGAGGGTGGGCTTGGGGAAAGGGGGTACAAGGGATGTTTTCACATCTCCTCCGCTACGATCTCAAGTAAGGAGTTTTGTCGAAATATCGTGATTCCCAAAGCAGCGTTTACTCGTGCACTTTACTGAGTGAATTTCTTTATGGTGACATCTGCAATGGTCTGATCAATCCTGGCCTGACTTGGGAGGAGGTCCAGAGAGCACTTGGCTTATTCATTTGGTGAATGCATTATGTTTGCCTATCTAGTCATGTACACTGCGAAAGAAATTGTGTTGAAGCCATTTTAGCACCAGAATTGTGTTGAAAATAACACAAATTGTGTAAGAATCAACACTAATTTGTATTGAACTCAACGCAATTTGATTGTGTTGATATATTAAGTTTAACACAAAACCATGTTGATTTCAACACAAAACATTTTGTGTTGAAGCCATTTTAGCACAAAATTGTGTTAAAACAACACAATATTTTTCGCAGTGTAGGCCCACATCCACAGGACAGTTGCTGTAAATCCGGGTAGTGCAGGCCCTTACCGATGCACCCGATTCCTTACTGATCCTTGCCTCAATTCGGACAAGCTTGATTGTTCGTGGACGGTTCGTACCTTAGTACGCGAACAAGAGTTCGTTACCGTGATTAATTAGTTAAATGTGTTGGGTTGGGTGGGGAGGGGGGAGGGGGGGGGGGTCGTGATCGTAAAGAACAGAAACTTTTGTCAGGATCACGAACCCCTCCACTCAAATGAACTTAATTTTACCCAGTCATCAACGATAACGAGCCCCTTTGAGTACACTGTTCAAAATTTCGATTGTCTGAAATATTTTTTCAGAAAGTCGACTGAATTAAAAAAAAACAATCGCTGGTTTACCTCCTCCAATTCTGGTGGTTCATTGCTGTTTCGATGGCATTGCTGACATTCTCAACATTAAATAATTGGCATATTTATTGAGAACAACATCTTCAGCTATATATTTGTGACATGTATACCTTTGTACTCAACCAAGTGTCTTAACTGTATTACGAACACATGTCAAAAGCTGGACGATTTGGATGTCTCCTATACCAGACCTTACCAATAAGACAAACTCAAGTTACTGCCTAGAGCCAATGGATCCGACAGCATACCAGCTAAGCTCTACTGAGCAGTGTCATATTCCATCCGAGACTAAGATGGCTGTAACCCAGTTTGCGTATAAGCTCTATGTCAGCTCATTCAGAGCAACTTTATGGATTTGTAAAAGCAACTTTGAACAAGCAACTTTATAGATTTGTAAAATGTGTCTTGTCTCCATATATCATTATATAGACTTTTTATAGCTATGGGCCGTCCTCTTTCGTCTTGTGAAAGACTGGAAGTACTCACTTGATCAAGGGGATACAGTTGATGCTCTCTTGATGGATTTGTTATATGCGTTCGAATGCCTCCCACATTATTACAAATTTGAAAAGATATGAAATGTCCACATTTAGCACCCAGCTGCTTAGCAGCTACCTCAGAAATAGAAAACAAAGTTTTAAAATTCGTACTATTCAGAGTGAGTGAGACATGGTAAATGGTGTTCCCCAAGGCTCCGTACTTGGGCCGGTTGCGATGGATAAGAATGTCCCGGTGATTAGTGTCCCTTTTCATATCCTTTTCTTTTGCAACCAAAGACGGATACTTGTCCCGAGTGTGGCAAAAAAATGTCCTAGCTGGGTTAGAAGATAGGGGCCGGGCACTCGTAGCCACCGGACATTCTTAGCTTCCACACCGGTAATGCCGCCTTTGAATAACAGATCATAAATATACTTAATGGGTGTCCGATCGTGGAGCGAATTCAGTCTCGTGGTACCTATACTTGTTTAGAGGCTTTAATAACGTTAACTTAATCATTCGTGTACCCAGTTTGGATCAGAATGAGGATTTCAACTTCTATATATTTGTTCTCATGCAATATCGTATGATGTGAATTGTTCAAGTTCATGTTTAGTTTAGATATCACAATTCCTCTCGCTTTGCTCCTACCACATTCAATATCTGGTAATATAATGATGGATGGACACAAATTCTTTTGTCAAACATTCTGAACAAATACCAGAGATTGAAAGGTTTGAACTGCTAAAAAAATTCGAAATTGTGTTGTGAAAATTGTTTTATATATATTGGCGGGAATAGTTACTGTACTAGTAAACACCAGCTTGTGAAACATCTGCTCTCTGTGATGTACAGAATTGCATTTATGAAAGACACTCCAGGCATCTGGCTCATCTATTGCACTCTGTATTCCCGTGTATGTCCCTAGCATATATGGTATTGAAACATATGCAGGCTTTCTGCATTATGCAGTGGTAGGATAGTGGGCGACTTTCTCACATGTCCCATGGTAAGGTTATTTAACGGTATATACTTATACGTGCATATGCACAATGTATACTGTATACTTATTGATTCTTGTGACATCTCAGTTGGTGGTATACACCCACTATACCGAAACCTGAGTGACAGAGATTTATAATATATAAATGTGATGAGATTTACAGATTAATCCTGCAAACCGAGCGATGCCGTCTGACGTTACTTGACACACTGCAAATGGAGAGCAGTTAGCAATTAGCAGATAGCGATGTGTTAACTACAGTCTAGTTTGTACCCGAGAGCAGAAATTTTAACGGTTGGAGATATTCAGTCAAGCCTGTCATATATAGCTGACTGTCCCCAGTATGGTTCGTCTTCTATAAGAAGTAAGATGTCTGATTCGTCAAGTACATCGGGCGGGAAATCTAGGCCCGGGTGTCACACCAATAGATGGCGACTTCTCTGTCTTGTACTTTTCATGGTTGCCTATATATGTTTGGGAGCAGGAATCCTCAAAGTATTGGAAAATCCATGGGAACAAAATGAAATCACTCGACTTACAAATCTACGGGAAACCTTTAGACTTCAGACTCAAGGATGCGTGACAGGTAAATTTGATATCTTATTTACTTGTTAGTTGTTAATGTGCTCTCTCGAGAACACAGAGTAACATCGATGAGGTGATTAAACTTCACCAACTATATTTATCGAAAAAGTTCGTACCTTCTCAATTTACTGTCAAGCCGTTTTTTAATTGCAGTTATGAAAGACACTTCAGTCATCTAGTTCATCTATTGCACTCTGCATTCCAGTGTATGTCCCTAGCATATTGAAACATATGCAGGCTTTCTGCATTATGCAGTCTCACTGTCAATTTCTCTTCTGTTTCATCATTCTAAGGTATGATGAGCAATGGCTCATACTCGTTTGATGGGTGTCGTGTTAACAGCCTGGGGTTTGCATTGAATAGAGTCTCAGCGTTTACGGTTATGTGTTCCTAACGTATGAACCTGCAAATTTAAATGTGCTCAAACTTTCGTCTCTGCCCTCTGGGCTTGTGGAACGATGCTTCGCTCTATTGATTTAAAATTTGTAAGCTGTCTCGAACTAGAGCATGGTAAACATCTCGTTCTGTGCTTGACTGTATTACAAATGTTTGCTTTCTATACTGGTCTGTATTAGTAATACTCTCAAATCGACAGCAAAGGTGGATGTCACGTCGATCCAATCGTGACGATCCGTGTGTCAACCAAGTATTGATATGTATTCATAAATTTTCACATCTGTTTGTGAACAGTTTGCCCTTGTCGATTACCACTTATAAATATTCACAATTTCCGTTGTCCGTATTGGGCGAGGGCTTCATACATTCTGGAATGCTATGATCACATTCCTTAACCATAGCACCAGCGGAATATACCATAACATTATCAGCAATATTCCATAGTATGTTACGTAAAGGCCAAGGAATTGAACTCAGGAAATACCCCGTGGGTACCGCATAGTAGATGTTTTTCAATGATTTTATTTTACTAGTATCGATTTTATAAATACTTGAAGATACATTTTAAGCTTTGTATGTGAATATAATAATCATTTGAATAATGTGATGAGTTAAGCTGAGGTGTTTCCAGTTATGTTGTTGGTAGTAAGCGTCAGATCCAACATTCAATATTCAGCCGTCGTCCATAACAGAATTTCCGCGTCAGTAATCGAAAACTAAGCACCAGTTCCAAATGTGTATGAAATAAAGATAATAAAGACATAATATGATTTCCTTCAAGAGAGAACCGGTCAACTGTTTTCAATAATGTCAGCAAGACAGATGATATTCTGTACACAGATCCTATCACTGACCATTATTCTGTATCCAAATGAAGGCCAAGGCGTTTCCAGAGTATGTATGTATCTCAGTCACGTTTTTATTGTGCCTGTTCATTTGAACACCATAGAAATGTAACACACATGATATTCAAACGGCCTCTATCCCCGAGTGAAGCGAAATTAGATATTAATTGGAAATGTAGTGCTAGAGATCTTGCATGCTACGATCGTATTTTGCCGTCAGTATACGGTATTTATCAGAGAATATGAGAAGCTTTGAATGAAGGCGTTTTGAGGTTTAGCTCTGTTTGACAAGTTTCTGCAATAATATTCTGTGGCGTTGATTTATGGTGTTCTACTTGGGCCAAGTTTGCGTCGCGTGGCGACTTTTAGAAACTCGCCACTCGCCACACGCCGTGGACCTCTCCGGCGCGCGGCGACTGGCGACTTTCTGCTATCTCTTAACCTGCAAAAACTCGCCAGTCGCCACCCGCCGTAAAACACGGCGAGTTTCGCTCTATCTCTTAACCTGGAAAAACTCGCCGCGCGCCACTCGCCGGATGAACCACGGCGCACGGCGACTGGCGACTTTTGACTGTAGTGAAACTCGCCACTCGCCACGCGCCGTGGACCTCTCCGGCGCGCGGCGACTGGCGACTTTCTGCTATCTCTTAACCTGCAAAAACTCGCCAGTCGCCACCCGCCGTAAAACACGGCGAGTTTCGCTCTATCTCTTAACCTGGAAAAACTCGCCGCGCGCCACTCGCCGGATGAACCACGGCGCGCGGCGACTGGCGACTTTTGACTTCTGGAATTCTCAGGACTTTTTCTCAAGTGCGCATGCCCGGGGAGCATCAATTATCGGAATATTTTGTTCGAAACATGCTGTCATTTAATTTAATTTTAAATCTCTTTCTCGTGCATAAATATACATAACTTCTAATGACTGAACTCTCCAGCTACATCTGATACATAATTTCTAATGACTGAACTCTCCAGCTACATCTGATGCTATGTAACTAATTTTGAAGATGTAAGCTATCTGTAATAATTAATATAGTTGTTTTTTGAAACAAGTTGTTTTTAATGCAATAAGCATATAGGGCAATCTAAGTTTGTCAAATGTGCAGATATTTTTTTATTAAAATACTCGTTATCCGTTTCTGTGCAGAACTTGCATACTCTCGTTATTTTCTGCTGGTATATTTTAAAAAATTTCAGTTCTTATTAACACCAAGACAACATTTTCAATCGTTTTTTTCATTCGTTTCATATATAAGTGCCTATAGTGCCTAAGAGCATATCGTTTTCAATTCAGAATGAATCGCTTTGAAATTGTTCTTTATTTAAAATACAATAAAGCACTCGACGCGGGAATTTTGTTTTACAAGATAAAAGCAACGTCAACTAATATGCTGTATGAAATATTAAGAAAGCGAATTGAGCGTCATCGTCATATTGATTAAAAAAGTAAGAAAAAATGCTAACATTTTCTTTGGACGATTGAATTTCTCCCTTCGTAAGTTTTATGTGAAAGAGTCGGGCGATATCTTTGTATAAGAGATCCTTTATTGCTGTTTTAATCCCTAGAGCGGCTCTTTGTTGGGTTGATATTTCCTGTATCACAAACCCTACAAACTATCAAGACCCTATTTTTAAAGATGAAAAGACGTATTTCTTTCAACAGTTTCAATATTTTTTTTACTTCCTCAAATTCTATGAGATCGCGACTGTGATATATGATATTGCAACTGCAAAATTGATGCTCCCCGGGCATGCGCGCTTGAGAAAAAGTCCTGAGAATTCCAGAAGTCAAAAGTCGCTAGTCGCCGCACGCCGTGGTTTGTCCGGCGAGTGGCGCGTGGCGAGTTTTTCCAGGTTAAGAGATAGAGCGAAACTCGCCGTGTTTTACGGCGGGTGGCGACTGGCGAGCTTTTGCAGGTTAAGAGATAGCAGAAATTCGCCAGTCGCCGCGCGCCGGAGAGGTCCACGGCGCGTGGCGAGTGGCGAGTTTCACTACAGTCAAAAGCCGCCAGTCGCCACCCGCCGTGGTTCATCCGGCGAGTGGCACGCGGCGAGTTTTTCCAGGTGAGTGGCGAGTTTCTAAAAATCGCCACGCGACGCAAACTTGGCCCAAATAGAACACCATTGCAAATGCTACATGATATATTGACATGGCTCTTCACCCTCATCATACCGTTTAGATTGCGATCTAATGGGCCACCAAGTAATCATGAAATGGACATCTGTCACCGAGTGCAATGTGCATTTGAGCTGTTTTTAACACATTCCTAATATTATTATTGAAACATATTTTAGCGAATGAATATGTATTATCATATAGTACAATATGTAATAAATTAATTATCGTTAATTTATTATCATTAATGAATGCTAGGAAAATAGTTGTCTTGGTGTATGTGATGAGGTATACCGTTAATGAAGAAATTTACGAATGAATGCTGCTAGTAGTATCGGATAGTACGGGCGTGGGGTACAAGTGTCGGACAGTGTGACCCTGTGATACCATAGCACGTGGCGTGTACACACACGCGAAGCCATGTGATGGAGATAGGGAGGGGGCAGGGGTGCATAGTTCAAGAGAGAACATCATTCTCACTCTGAATTATCAATCCTTCTCTGACATGCGCGTCGATTGAACATAACGTGGGTGAATTTGGATGAAATCCTCTGATGAAGCATAAATTTGCGTGCTAGGCGTTGCGAGGAGTAAACCACAAGGCAGCTTTCTCTCTTCTCACTCTGTGACATCAAGGCCGATTACCATATATGATATTGCAGAAGTATTTGCAAATATCAGTCTGCGGATGTACCGGCTCTTTATCATGATGTTTCATGTGGGATACAATCCCAGGTTTCATGACAGTAGTATACAAGGCGTAAATTGACAAGATAGCGCCTCACTGCGCATGCGCAGAACCTGGTGTGACGTCATAAGTGTGTTTTGTGCGCATGCGTGATGTGTGGGAGGTGGGTACAAATGTGGGAGGTGGGTACAAATGTGGGAGGTGGGTACAAATGTGGGAGGTGGGTACAAATGTGGGAGGTGGGTACAAATGTGGGAGGTGGGTACAAATGTGGGAGGTGGGTACAAATGTGGGAGGTGGGTACAAATGTGGGAGGTGGGTACAAATGTGGGAGGTGGGTACAAATGTGGGAGGTGGGTGCAAATGTGGGAGGTGGGTACAAATGTGGGAGGTGGGTACAAATGTGGGAGGTGGGTACAAATGTGGGAGGTGGGTACAAGATGGCCGCCAGTAGTAAAATGTATAAAAGGAGTTGATTTTTAGGGAAAGGGTGTATTCAATCTGACTTACCTGACCTGACTAGATGGCCGCCATGTGGGAGGTGGGTACAAGATGGCCGCCATGTGGGAGGTGGGTACAAGATGGCCGCCATGTGGGAGGTGGGTACAAGATGGCCGCCATGTGGGAGGTGGGTACAAGATGGCCGCCAGTGGAAGATGTGGGAGGTGGGTACAAGATGGCCGCCATGTGGGAGGTGGGTACAAGATGGCCGCCATGTGGGAGGTGGGTACAAGATGGCCGCCAGTGGAAGATGTGGGAGGTGGGTACAAGATGGCCGCCATGTGGGAGGTGGGTACAAGATGGCCGCCATGTGGGAGGTGGGCATGATGGCCGCCAGTGTCATGATGTGGGAGGTGGGTACAAGATGGCCGCGAGTAGTAAAATGTATAAAAGGAGTCTATTTTTAGGGAAAGGGGTGTATTCAATCTGACTTACCTGACCTGACTTGATCAGCCAGCCAGCCAGCCAGCCCTCCTACCTGCCTACCTTCCTGTCTGCCTGCCTGCATTCTGCCTGTGTGGAATGCATGTCCTGACTTGGTTCTGGGTTTTTTCCATCACGGTTGTGCGCAGGTGTATGACGTCACTGCCGGTCTGCGTGAATCGGGCGTGACCTGGGACTATGGGATGCATGTACTGACTTGGTTCTGGGGTTTTTCCCTCACGGGGAGGTCACGTGATCAGTTCAAGGTCATATCCATTTTTTATCGATATGTCAACTCCACACCCAGTCCATTAAATGCTCCTTCACCTATGCTTCACTTTGATACCTCACTCGACCTGTGGTGTGAGTGAGTGCAAGAATGTATTCATCCGCGGTGATGCAGTCATGTCTGGCGGTGATTCGGTCTCGGGAAAAAGCTTCCTTGCCCAATGCCTACGGACTTTACCGAAGATACACGGACTTTAACGAAAGACACGGACGTACACGAAAAGACGCGAAGGTGAACGCCATTGTGGGAAACCTCCCACAGACAGGTCAGTACATGCATTTCTATGTTGTTCACGCATAATAAAAGGATTGATCTGTAATCTGTGTTGTTGTTGTTGTTGTTGTTGTTGCTCCCTTTTTTTGGACTAACCCATCAGAATAGTACGTATCACGGACTATACCCGTAGAGCTACATCTGGTCTATAAAACATGTCCCTCTGGATCCCACACCTTCATTTCTACAGAGCCATGGCGGAGACCCAGCCCCATGCGACTCGCATTTTACAGTATGCCACCGTGGTGAATTCATTCACGGGTTACCGAGCAGTGGTCCGGTCCATGCTTGCAGATGGCGACGACAACGAGGGACGACGCCAGATCCTGAACGAGTTCACAGAAGCGGTCCTCCACAGAGTGCACTCGATGGAGAGGCGTGCCATCACTCACCACTACTGGACTATGACAGCCATCCTTGATGCTCGGGCTATGGACCACGAGCGCTCACGCCGCAACCAGCACCGGCTGGTTGGCCTCATGCTAGTCTGTGCCCTATTCACCCTGGCGCTGTGGTATTGACACTATAAATACCAGGGTCAGACAGAGTGTGTGTCATTCACCGTTCGACATTTGGACCAAGCATGTCATCCGTCCTACGAGCCATCCTCTCCCTTACACCTTACCAGGTGGGATTATACGTTTATGAAGATTATGTGACTCTGGTGGAAGATAGTGGCGGGGATTGGAGGGCGTCCCCTGAGACTTTATCGAATACGGTGACACTACAGCGTGATGGGTGGACTAAGTTTAAACGGGTGTTGAGCGGAGAGTTAGATGGACACCTGATCCACCTGGACAAGGCCAACTACGTATACCATACTGCGCTCTACCCACGGGTGGGACGCTACCAAGAGCCGGCTCGAAGTTTCCTCCTAACTCCCTCTCTGTGGTCAGCCTTGGAGAAAAGAGGCCCTCTGGTGGACCAGTTATTTATACCCGACGATCGATCACCCCACCAATTGGCATGGGCTCATGCTATCGAACACGCACTAGATGAACCTAATGAAAAAAAAGCGGATGGAGAAAATACTATATGTATAGAATGCGCAGAGGCTGGAATGACAGGGTCACCTCATGAAGCCACCCACACACACATGACGGGCCAGAACGATGAAGAAGAAGAAAAAACCCGTGATGAAGCCGCGGGGCCAATGGCTGAACCCCATGAACAACTACATGAACCCGACGACGATGCCATTGATTACCCCGCTACACTCAGTCAGCCCAATGACATGACCACCTGATCCTTTGACCTCACGGGGTTCTCCCTATAAATACGAGAGACAGTGAAATCTGGTACCATTCACGTACTGACCATGACGGAGCATATAGTACTGGCGTATTTCAGCTTGACCCCCGAGGTTTTCCTGCACGTGTATGCGGATGAGGTCGATATCATGGAGGAGGTGGTGGGAGACACGGACCCTACACAACCGTGCCCGGCTCACATTCGTCTGTCCCGGGAGGGCTGGACCAAATTCAAACGGGTGTTGTCTGGCGAACTGGACGGCGACCTCATCCACTTGTGTCACGATGTGTACATCCGACGCGGCCCTTTCTTTGCTCAATTGGCTCGGCTAGATGGAGGTACAGTGCATTTTACCCTTCACCCTGATCTATGGTCTGCATTGGAAGATGCCGTGGTGGATGTGGATGAAGTGCTTATCAAGCGGTCATCAGACGAGCTGGACTGGTCATTGACCATGGCCACTGTGGAAGTCCACGAAGAAATCAGAAAGAAACTCAGGGCCCAAGATATACCTGTTATAAATAAACCATACTCTCCGGGTCCATCATCATTGTGTCACCATGAAGCGCTGGGAGAAGGTGTTGATAACTTATACTACAGTCCCGACAGTCCGGCGGCCTATAGTGCATTGTCGGCTCTCTATCGAGCGGCCAAACCCCAGGGGATACAACGTGCCCAAGTCCGAGATTGATTAAGAAAACAAGACACCTATACCTTACATCGAGCTGTCCGTCGCCATTTTCTACGGAACCGGGTCATCGTTGGAGGAATAGATGCCCAGTGGCAAGCGGATTTGGTCGATATGAGCGCCTTTGCCAAACACAACGATGGGAATCGGTATATCTTGACGTGCAGCGATATCCTGTCCAAGTATGCGTGGGTGGTACCCATCCGGACGAAAACGGGTGCGAATCTCATAGCGGCGTTCAAGGACATCTTCAAGATCGGGCGCAAACCCTTGTATTTGCAAACCGACGAAGGCACGGAATTCTCAACAGACCGTTCCAACAGTTTCTGAAAGCCCAGAAGGTGTTTTCTTCCATACGTACAACGAGACCAAGGCTTCCGTGGTGGAAAGGTTCAACAGGACATTCAAAGGCCGCATGTATAAATATTTCACCTATAAGAATACAAGGCGGTACATCGATGTTCTCCCGAATCTTGTGAGGGGTTACAATCGAGCCTATCATCGGAGTATAGAAAGAGCCCTCATTACTGTGACCCAACGCAATGAAGCCCAAGTCCGGCGTGTCTTGTACCCCAGGCCATCGCAGCGAACGCCGAAGGCGGTGTACACGGTCGGGGACCCTGTACGGATCAATAAAGTCAAGGGCAAGTTCGAGAAAAGTTACTTGCCCAACTGGAGCGATGAGCACTTCCCGATTAAACGGCGCCTACCCCGACAGCAGCGAGTCTATGAACTGGAAGATCTTCAAGGGGAACCGTTGCTAGGGACGTTTTACGAGACGGAATTACAGCCTGTCGTAAAAACACAGCAAGACTATTACACGGTGGAGCAGATTTTGAAAACGGAACGTCGACGTGGCAAACTGTTTCATTTCCTCAAATGGCAAGGCTGGCCCAGTTCCTTCAATTCCTGGGTCGCTGCCAACCAGGTGAAACGACTATAAAGCCAGACACCACTGCTGTCCTCCTTCATTCCACGTCCGACCACAGTGCTATGGACCAACAGCAGCTGCCTCCGAAGACAGCGTCTCGCAAAACGCGCAAGTGGGCTTTTGGGGTGCTATTGCTAACCCTGCTGGAGTGTGTTGTACGGAGGTGTGCGATGACGTAGCCTTATGTCGTGGTACGTTACTTAACCAACTGAGAACACCAGCCATCAGTGAAACGGGTCTTCACAGAGAGCACCAGTCGTATCGAGCCCAGCTACCACTACTCACCACCACCACACCCCGCGTACAAGCCACGTCGAGCCTACACTGGCACTGGGCACACCCACATGTCTCAAGACCCACCGGATTTCATCATCCTCACAGTGAACCGGACTAAACGACTTTTGACGACCACTCCACGTTGTACCTTGTAATTCCCCCCAGCACCATCTCTTGAACGAACAGACAACGACGACCGACGTTAACGTATCCACCACCACTCCAGTTCACTCGTACCAAATTTATCAGAGCGGGTTACCACGGCAGCGCATACAGCTCCAACCATGGACCCTCGGTGGCAGCATCCCTTCACTTGCGTCATCGCAGGCCCGACGGGCTCCGGCAAAACGCACCTCGTCAGGAAGCTCTTTCCAACACGCCGACAGCATGATCACCCACCATTGCCCGAGTCGTGTGGTGTTACGGAGAATGGCAGGAAGCGTATGTGCAGCAATGCCCCACATCACGTTCGTGGAAGCGCTCACCTAACCTGGCCATTTGGAACCTGACACCTTGGTGGTTGTGGATGATCTCTGATGGCGGAGACGGATGCACGGGTCACCCAATTTCTCATTAAAGGCAGCCATCATCGACGGCTCAGCATCAAGCCCATATATTTTCAGTGGTGAATCGTGTTCAGCAAAACAAAGAACATCGGAACATCAGCTTAAATGCCCACTACCTGGTGGTCTTCAAAAACCCGAGAGATATCACTCAACTGCTGCACCTGGTGAGACAGATGTATCCCGGCCGCACACCGTTTGCATTGGAAGCCTTTAAAGATGCGACAACCCCTCAGCACGGGTATATGCTCTTCGACCTCACCTTCGACTACGGACCGGAATCTTTCCCGGAGAGACCCACCACGTGTACATGCAAAATAATGTAAACACACCCACAGTGGCTCCCCCAGCTGTGGTTTGTGTGTTTGATGATGGGGAATAATAAAAAAGAATGAATACCTCACAGCAGGGTTGACTTTGTCTGTGAGGTGGATAAAGTGGGCAGAGTTGTGGGTTCTAGCATTAGTTGTACAGGATGTCTGCGCGAGTACGGAAGCACGCCCTATCGCCCGGAGATATTGAAGACGGCTCCCCCACCCGAGCAGTCCTGGAACCATTTACGCGTGCGGACCCCGCATCTTGTACGCTGCCCTGTGCGGAGATCGGGTACAACCTGTTAAAAGGCAACGTACCACTGACTCCGCTCAGAAGACCAAGGCTGGCCGGCATAAGACAGGTCTCCGAACCCTAGTCCACAAGCGGGTCCCTCAAACACAAAAGAAAAAGGTGTTACAGAAAGGCGGCTTTCTCGGGGCCATCTTAGCACCGTTGGCCGCTCCCGTGTTGGGTCCAGTATTGGGTGGACTCTTCGGCCGACAATGAACCACACGAAGAAATGATCCTCGTCGAACAACGGTTGCTTCAAAACCTCCAATCACCCTATCCTGTCCAACCTACGGTGAAGACCATAAACACCCTCGATGGAGAGATGCAACAGATCTTGCAGAGACCGGGGTTAAGCGACAGTGAGAAAGTACAACGGCACAATGATACAATGAGACGCTTCAACGGTACATGACGTTCATGGACCAATACAAAACCCTCTCTACCCCACCACCACCACCACCTTTCACCACTCACCACCACCACCACGTGACAGACCGCTGACCTCAGCACCGCTCCAACAGCCGGGTGAGTGTAGCCCCCACAGCCCTAATAGTGGGTGGAAGACGAAGTGTTGAAGAGTGTACCTGCTCCTGTTCAAGAAAACAAGTTGGCCTGGTATTGCAACGGATGAAACAGAACTTCAACATGACTTGGAATGATAAAGGCGAACTCCTGGTACAGAATCAGGTGGTCCCCGGCACCCACATGAGGGATTTAGTAAATGATCTGATGCGTTAACGCAGATCGCACACCGATCCTCGAGGATGGGAGGTCTTCGCTCAAGGCTTGAAAGACATGCATGTACCACAGGAATTGGTGGGGAACCCCCACCGCTGGGCTTTTATGCAGCAAACCCAGCAATCACCGAGTGGCCCACTACCTTCTTGGGAAGTCGAATGGGAACCGGAGTCACCCCCCAAAACACCACCACAACGGGCACTTTCTTTTCGCGCCTATAAAAACACACCCTTGATCAAGACACCCCACATCTCCAGAGCCGTGACACGTAGCAAGTCACCGCGACGAACACGACGCCGCACACAACCGCCCAAGGCGTGGAAGACCTATTAAAACCAACAGCAGCAGCAGGACAGCTCAGTCGCCATGTTTTACCTGACCCTACCCAGTAACAGTTCGCTGGATGTGCAACACCGTGGCCAAGTACGTCACCCAGTTACCGCAACCGTTACATTTACCTGGACGCTGGGAATGTGCCCTCGTGGATGTCCAATACCCTTACTCGTGGTACAACGTGCGAGCCAATGAAGTGTGGTACGAGGTGACCTACGAAGGCAAAAACACCCGACTCACCCTGTCCGAAGGCCAATACGATACCCCCAAAGAGTTCATGGGTGGGCTGTCAAGACTGATGCATGATAAGGCGCTACGGGGGTGACGGATAGTGCAGCACGCCTGATAGCCTTGCGCTTCAAGAGAAACGTGTTCTTCGATGTCAACGTACACAACGACAAGGCACAGCTTACCCTCACCGATACCGTGAATGTGAAACTCAGTCCTACACTACAGCAAATGCTGGGTTTCGATCTACAGACGTTCGCTGGTCCCACCCAACACCATGGCGAGATGCCGATGGATATGAAGTCGGGTATGTACGGACTCTACGTCTACTCGGACGTGGTGGACAACCACATCGTGGGCGATATCAACACACCTCTGTTACGGGTGGTCCCCATTAAAAAGACGTATGGCGATCAAGTCACCCACAGTTTCAACCATATCATGTACCTGCCCGTACGACATACCGATATCAACACGATCACGGTGGATATAAGAGATGACACGGGACGAGCGGCGGCATTCGAACGAGGAAAAGTGGTGCTGACACTTCATTTTCGACAAGCACGTGCTCCCCACTTTGCATAATGAAAGTACCTTACGAGTGCGATGCACGCAGCTATGCCGACTATTATGCCCAACAGGCCGGGGGTGGCTTTCCGGTCTTTAGCGGTGCACGCATGCAACGAGGACATGGACTGGGGAACATACTCGGCAGCATTGTGAAAACGTTCCTGCCCTTGGTGACGCGTGGGGTGAAAGCAATCGGCAAACAAGCGGTACGCAGTGGACTGCAAGTGGCCGGTGATGTCTTGGGGGTACGGCACCCAAAGAATCCTTGAAACGACGGGCCAAAGAAGCGGGAGGCGTCTTGGTGGCCAAAGCACAACGCACCGTAGGGAATAAAAGAGCTGCCCCACCGAGATCACGCACCAGTCGACGACCGACCCAGCGACGACGCACATCCAAGAAGACCCGGGATATCTTTTCTTAAAACATGGCCTTAATCCACGCCGAGTCCTGCCCTCCACCAACAGTGAATTTGATTTGTGGACCGTGCCGCCCACACAAACCAGTGTCGAACAAGGATTATGGGTGGAGCATCTCCCGCTCTCCAGCATCAACGAAACCGGGCCCATCGAGTTCACCATCAGTAATGCGGATACGGCCTATGTGGATTTAGCCCATACCTACTTGTATGTGAAAGCCAAGGTGGTCAATGGAGCTGGCACCAGAATCGTTGACCAAGCAACGGTGGGCCCGACGAATCTCTGGCTGCACTCGATGTTTCAGCAGGTGGATATTTTTCTCAGCGACAAACTCATCAGTGACTCCACCAACACGTATCCCTATCGAGCCTACATCGAGACACTGTTGTCGTATGGCCGAGAGGCTAAAAAATCTCAGCTGACAACCGCTTTATTCTACAGGGACACGGCCGAGCACATGGACACGGCGGACAATGGGGGATATAACAAACGGAAGGCTTTCACTGCGAACAGTGCCTCGGTGGATATGATGGGTCGACTGCATGCAGACATGTTCATGCAAGACCGGTACCTCTTGAACAAGACCCCATCAAAATCCGACTGATACGGGCGCCTCCCACCTTCGCCTTGATGGCCACTAACGTAGAGGGGCATGTAGCGGACTATAAGATTGTCCTCCAAGACGCAGTCCTGTATGTCCGAAAAGTGAAACCGAATCCAGCCGTTCAATTGGGACACATGAAAGCCTTGGAAACAAACCAGCCCAGTACCCTATCCGACGTGTACAAACCAAAGTGTTCTCTGTGCCTGCTGGAAATATGGGCGCCAACAAAGAAAACCTGTTCCTGGGGGAACTACCCAAGCGATTGATCCTGGCCTGTGTGGAAAATACCAGTTTCAGCGGAGCCTACCCAGAGAATCCGTTTGACTTTAAAACATTTCGGCATCAATTTTGTGGCCCTGCATGTGGATGGACAACAGGTGCCAGCCACGGCCTTAACCCCGAACTTTGGGCGGAGGAATTTCATTCGAGCCTATCAGAGCCTGTTTACAGCCACCGGTCAAATCAACCAGGACGAAGGGAATATGATCAGTCGGGAGGACTACGCGAACGGATACACGTTGTTCTGTTTCGATCTGACCCCACCTTAGAGAACGACCATCAGCTGGCCCTGACCAAGCAAGGCAATTTACGGTTGGAAATCCACTTTGCACGAGCCCTGGCGACCAGCGTCAATGTGATCTGCTACGCCGAGTTTGACAACATCATTCAAGTGGACAAGGCGCGCAACGTCCTGTGTGACTTCTCCACCTAACATGGATACAGACCCGATAACCACCGTGCTGGAGAATGACCCAGAGACACGTAGGGTCTTTCAAGGGGTGTTCGCCCGAGATGTGTTTCCATTAGACCGTATGTATCCGGCTGCTTACGTTCTCAACACGGACCCGATGGATCGACCCGGTGAACACTGGGTGGCCGTGTACTTGACAGAACAGCAGGGGGAATACTTTGACCCGTACGGTCTGCCACCCTCCATCCCGATTTAACAGACTTCATGGATCAAGGCACAGAGACGTGGTGTTGGAACAGTCAAACGTTGCAAAGCCTGACCAGTGGCGTGTGCGGACAATATTGCTTGTTTTACCTGTACCATCGATGCCGGGGAAGACCCTTATCTACTATCGTACAGATGTTTGACGAGTACTCCCAGGCCGAGGACCGCGATGTACTCGTCTATGACTGGGCCGCCCATCATTTCAATGTACAAGCCCCGTTCTGGGCTTAAGTTAATGACAAGCCCCTTGTTCTGTGCTTAAGTTTACAAGCCCCTTGTTCTGGGCTTCAATGTACAAGCCCCTTGTTCTGGGCTTCAGTTAATTACAAGCCCCTTGTTCTGGGCTTCAGTTAATTACAAGCCCCTTGTTCTGGGCTTCAGTTAATTACAAGCCCCTTGTTCTGGGCTTGAGTTTTCACGTGGTTGTTCTCACGTTGTTGTTGTTCACTGAATAAAAAAAAAAATGAGATCTCACCAAAAAACCCTGTCTTGTGTGTTTTATTCCTAATGCATCAATGCCCAATGTGGAGATTCAGTCAAACTGAAATCAGTGGTGTAGGATGGGGTCAAAATGTAACCCATCAAGTTTAGAAGGCAAGAGCACTATAGTAAAAAATAGAGAACCAATGAAATCAGCCTACAGACCAAGTATGTGTCTTTGGTCTAGGTTTGGAGCGGGCATTTCATTGAGGTACGTGTATACGGTGAGTGAAGAGACTCGTCCAACACGTATAGATTATGACTATAAGTTCTATGAGCATAATGCATGAAAGTGGCTTTGAACACCGTATTAGTCAATCAGTGGCCTAGAATGGAGCCAAAGGTAACCCATCCATGTCCAGAAAAACATTACCCGGGTGTACAAGAACCCAGATGTAGGCGCGGACGTCAGCGAAAGCACACCGTGAATACCCCAATTCCATTGGCTGATTGTTCGATCGCTGATTGGTTCTTTTTCTCGATCGCTGATTGGCTCTTTTTCTCGACCGCTGATTGGTCCAAATGGAACTGCCCATCTTTCCCAGGTTCATCTAGAATCCCCCTAGAATCTAGAATTTTTTATTGTGCTCAAGCTCTGACTATAGCGATGCCGCAACATTGTCTCATTGGACATTGGACCGTCTGACCTGGAGGTGCCCCTTTGACCTTTTGACCCGCGTCCGCGCGCGCACTGCCGGGGATGACGCGCACTTCCGGAGAACTCGCGCGCGCGCTCGCGCTGCGGGGCGCTGGGGCCGGGCGGGAAAACCCACCGGCGATTGAACATACGGACGTCTAAGAGGAAACATTAGGAACTCTTCTATGTTTGGATGTAGTTTTTAGTGAAAAACCCGGAAGTGACGTCATACAGGGTCCAGTTTTCGACACTGAGTGACCACATCCGACAAAATGGCCAGTTTTCGACACCGGATGTGCCGCCATCTTGAACATACGTGCCGCCATCTTGGATATGTCCCATAATGCACCGGATCAAAATACTCGCTTCTGATTGACGAGAGCTCTGGGACGGATTTGAAATACTCGCTTCTGATTGGACGAGACCTCCGTATTGCATCTGCGCATGCGCAGAATGATATTCCTACCGCACACCCATCCCATCAGATGCCCCTTCACGAATGCTTCACTTAGATACCTCACTCGACCCCATTGGTCCATTAGGGGCTCCCCTACATCCCAACACGGCTATTTCCATACACTTGGGCCACCGCGCATGCGCAGAATGCCGATAGTTCAACCCCATACCCAGCCCATCAGATGCCCCTTCACATAAGCTTCACTTTGATACCTCACTCGACCCCATTGGTCCATTAGGGGCTGCCCTAGCTCCCAACACGGCTATTTCCATACCCTTGGGCCACCGCGCATGCGCAGAATGCCGATAGTTCAACCCCATATCCAGCCCATCAGATGCCCTTCACGAATGCTTCACTTTGATACCTCACTCGACCCCATTGGTCCATTACGGGCTCCCCTAGCTCCAACACGGCTATTTCCATACCCTTGGGCCACCACGCATGCGCAGAATGCCGATAGTTCAACCCCACACCCAGTCCATCAGATGCCCCTTCACGATTGCTTCACTTTGATACCTCATACGACTCCATTGGCCCATTAGGGACTCCCCTAGCTCCAAAACCGCTATTTCCATACCCTTGGGCCACCGCGCATGCGCAGAATGCCGATATTTCAACCCCACACCCAGCCCATCAGATGCCCCTTCACGAATGCTTCACATCGATACCTCACTCGACCCCACTGGACCAGTAGTCAATCTCCTAGCTCCAAAAAGGCTATTTTCATACCCTTTGGCCTCCGCGCATGCGCAGAATGCCGATAGTTCAACCCCGCGCCCAGCCCATCAGATGCCCCTTCACCTAACCTTCAATTTGATACCTCACTCGACCCCATCGGACCCTTAGGGGCTCCCCTAGCTCCAAAAAGGCTATTTTCATACCCTTCGGCCGCCGCGCATGCGCAGAATGACGATATTTCAACCCCACACCCAGCCCATTAGATGCTCCTTCACCTAACCTTCACTTTGATACCTCACTCGACCCCATCGGACCATTTTATCTAGGGACTACTTTTTCCCGAGACCGAATCACCGCCAAAACCACGGCCAAACCGCATCACCGCGCATGAATACATTTTTTTTTTTTTTTTTTTGCCGGAACTTTTTTTTTGCCCGAACATGCCCGAACATGCCCGAACCACGCCGCCATCTTGCTTTACAACATGGCCGACAACACTTACAATTCAACCAATCAAAAGCCTCGTTACAAACCATCCAGTTGTGACGTCATAGTTACATCCGGGTGAAATATGGCTTTAACTGCTCTATATACACTACTCATGATGTCGTCTGCTCGTTCAGTGGGTCGGTCTCAGCGGCACATCCGGGATACTCGAACACGTGGCGCTACAAAATGCACAACTCGATCTATCTTGAACATGTGATTTGGAGGAATGTGTGTATGGTTATTTAAATAGATGTTTAACAGTGTTGCCTTCATTGTGATGGGGATACTTCGTATTTATTTATACTAATTTACTACTAAGCTGCGCAGCTCAAGCATTTACAATTAATCATTCAGCTTATATTGGCAAATGATTTGGGGTAACCGTAATGGAATGTTGTTTACAAATGAGTTAGCAGATAAATCATATATTATTCCTAGCATCATAAATAAATCATCTACATGTATATTCGATGAATTCTTTTAAACGCTCTCGCCCCAAATCATTTGCTAATATTACGCAGCAATTATGACTTTACAGATTTAGTTGCAAGCAGATTGAGTGATTAAGGTGCATGATAATTTATTACTGCTAAAAATAATTTCTTGGATTTTTGATTGAATGAGTGAAATTTTCTTAAACGAGAAATCACAGTTTTGTCCTCTACAGAAGAAGAAATTCAAGCAACTGACAAATAAGTCTTTTCACATAAAAAGGAATAGTTTTGAGAACTCGTTGGCTGCTCTTAGCAATTTTGAACTCTGCTTTTTTTTAATAAATATGCAGAAATGTTTATTTTTCTTACGTAAGAAAAGTCTTAAATAAGTAAAAAGTGGATCCACAACAAGAAATTATTTCTTACATTTTCTTAGATATTCTCACATTTTCTTAATAAAATTTCACTCAAGCAAAAATCCAAGAAATGAATTTTAACTGTCTAGACTCCTTGGTGAATAATAGACACACGGTATGACTTTGTAGTGTCGTATATGTTTTCTGTACACCATAGAAAATTAAGATATAAATTTGAAAAACAATTTTTTTTTCGATGAAGATGTAACTTGCTTGACTAGAAGAAAAGGCTGATTTTAATCTCCTTTTCATAAGTGTACTCATTTATTGAAACAAAACGTCAATGGGATTCTGAAACAGTGAAGAAACAGTCCAATCAATGCAGTGAATGTGTTATGGATTTAATAGACATCATGCAGGCAAATAATAAATGAAGTGGAATATGTCATACCGGTACTAAAAATTGAGCTGTTACACTTTGCATCAGTATGTAGTCCTGCATTAAATCTGTTGCTAAAGCATAAGTTATAAATGTTATTAGAACTGCTAGGCCTATGTTATGCAGACTATAATTTAGCATCGACGATGATGTGAATAGTCAGAAATATATACAGTGATATATCACTGATAATGTTTAAATTCCTGAATTGCTACCCTGAACTAATTAATTTAAAATAAATAAAATACTCTATAATATCCAAATTTTTCAAGTAATTCATACGCACAACGAAAAAAAGTGTTCTGCTTTGGAATGTGTTGAAACATAAATCCCCCAATTGGTCTTATTTGAGAATATACTGTTTTGCCATTTCTTGGGTGAGAGTATTTTTCTTATACTAGTTTCTTCATTTTATATGCAAAATACTAGTGTAAGAAAATATTTCTTACTTTCATTGAAATAATCAGAATATTTTTCTTGATAAAGAAAAAAATTCTTATTCCAAAAAATTTCATATATGCAAATATATTTGTCTAAGAAAATATTTCTTACTTTAATGGAAATAATCAGAATATTTTTCTTGATAAAGAAAAAAATTCTTATTCCAAGAAATTTAAAGAAAAAAAGTTTTAAGAAATTGTGGTTGGAGAGGTAAGAAAATTTGAGAAATTTCAAGATTATTACTCTCAGATAAGAAAAATTCAAGAAAAAATATCTCACATAAGAATTCTTTTTTTACTGTGAATTATAGCGATCGGAATAACGACGTACATGTAGCTCAAGCAGCCAGCCAGGTGTCGGTGCACCGCCCGCTGCCATCGAGGTCAGACAGCATTGTCCAGGGATTAACTTGAACTATAGTGGAAATTGCCCATTGTCACCCATGCACTGCTCTTTGGACATCACCTAAATATTAAATGGATTTAATCAGTTTCAGTACTGATATTATAAAAAAACAACCACAACATGTGCGTCACTTTATGAAACAGCGCTTAGTACCGACGATTACCGTAGCATGGTCTAGTCTAATTTTTTCAATTTTATTATTTTCTTACAGAAAAATCTCAGTTGTTACATGACCTAGTTGAAACCCTGAACCATGCCCAGCACGATGTAGTGGAATCGCTGGAAACACAGAATTCAGCTGTGAAAGGAGTGATACATGTGATTGACCCGGACTACCATCCATCGCCTCACAGTCATAACCACCCCAGCTCCCACCACAGCAGTTCGTATTACAGTAGTTCTAACTACTACTCTCATCACTACGGCAGTTCCAACTACTACCATCACTACTCCAGTTCCAGCTACTACGGTAGTTCCAACTACTACGGTAGTTCCAACTACTACCCTCACTACTCCAGTTCCAGCTACTACGGCAGTTCCAACTACTACCCTCACTACCCCAGTTCCAGCTACTACGGCAGTTCCAACCACTACCCTCACTACTCCAGTTCCAGCTACTACGGCAGTTCCAACCACTACCCTCACTACTCCAGTTCCAGCTACTACGGCAGTTCCAACCACTACCCTCACTACCCCAGTTCCAGCTACTATGGCAGTTCCAACCACTACCCTCACTACTCCAGTTCCAGCTACTACGGCAGTTCCAACCACTACCCTCACTACTCCAGTTCCAGCTACTACGGCAGTTCCAACCACTACCCTCACTACTCCAGTTCCAGCTACTACGGCAGTTCCAACCACTACCCTCACTACCCCAGTTCCAGCTACTACGGCAGTTCCAACCACTACCCTCACTACTCCAGTTCCAGCTACTACGGCAGTTCCAACCACTACCCTCACTACTCCAGTTCCAGCTACTACGGTAGTTCCAACTACTACCCTCACTACTCCAGTTCCAGCCACTACGGTAGTTCCAACTACTACCCTCACTACTCCAGTTCCAGCTACTACGGTAGTTCCAACTACTACCCTCACTACTCCAGTTCCAGCTACTACGGTAGTTCCAACTACTACCCTCACTACTCGAGTTCCAGCTACTACGGTAGTTCCAACCACTACCCTCACTACTCCAGTTCCAGCTACTACGGTAGTTCCAACCACTACCCTCACTACTCCAGTTCCAGCTACTACGGTAGTTCCAACTACTACCCTCACTACTCCAGTTCCAGCCACTACGGTAGTTCCAACTACTACCCTCACTACTCCAGTTCCAGCTACTACGGTAGTTCCAACTACTACCCTCACTACTCCAGTTCCAGCTACTACGGTAGTTCCAACTACTACCCTCACTACTCCAGTTCCAGCTACTACGGTAGTTCCAACTACTACCCTCACTACTCGAGTTCCAGCTACTACGGTAGTTCCAAGTACTACCCTCACTACTCGAGTTCCAGCTACTACGGTAGTTCCAACTACTACCCTCATTACTCCAGTTCCAGCTACTACGGCAGTTCCAACTACTACCCTCACTACTCCAGTTCCAGCTACTACGGCAGTTCCAACTACTACCCTCACTACTCCAGTTCCAGCTACTACGGCAGTTCCAACCACCACCCTCACTACTCCAGTTCCAGCTACTACGGCAGTTCCAACTACTACCCTCACTACTTCAGTTCCAGCTACTACGGCAGTTCCAACTACTACCCTCACTACTCCAGTTCCAGCTACTACGGCAGTTCCAACCACTACCCTCACTACTTCAGTTCCAGCTACTATGGCAGTTCCAACCACTACCCTCACTACTCCAGTTCCAGCTACTACGGCAGTTCCAACCACTACCCTTACTACTCCAGTTCCAGCTACTACGGCAGTTCCAGCCACTACCCTCACTACTCCAGTTCCAGCTACTACGGTAGTTCCAATTACTACCCTCACTACTCCAGTTCCAGCTACTACGGCAGTTCCAACCACTACCCTCACTACTCCAGTTCCAGCTACTACGGCAGTTCCAACCACTACCCTCACTACTCCAGTTCCAGCTACTACGGTAGTTCCAACCACTACCCTCACTACTCCAGTTCCAGCTACTACGGCAGTTCCAACCACTACCCTCACTACTCCAGTTCCAGCTACTACGGCAGTTCCAACCACTACCCTCACTACTCCAGTTCCAACTACTACGGTAGTTCCAACCACTACCCTCACTACTCCAGTTCCAGCTACTACGGTAGTTCCAACTACTACCCTCACTACTCCAGTTCCAGCTACTACGGTAGTTCCAATCACTACCCTCACTACTCCAGTTCCAGCTACTACGGCAGTTCCAACCACTACCCTTACTACTCCAGTTCCAGTTACTACGGCAGTTCCAACTACTACCCTCACTACTCCAGTTCCAGCTACTACGGTAGTTCCAATTACTACCCTCACTACTCCAGTTCCAGCTACTACGGCAGTTCCAGCCACTACCCTTACTACTCCAGTTCCAGCTACTATGGTAGTTCCAACCACTACCCTCACTACTCCAGTTCCAGCTACTACGGTAGTTCCAACTACTACCCCCATTACGGCAGTTCCAAATACTACCCTCACTACGCCAGTTCCAACTACTACGGCAGTTCTAACTTCTACCCTAACTAGGGCAGTTCCAACTACTATGGAAGTTCCATCTATTACCCTCACTAAGGCAGTTCTAACTACTACCCCCATTACGGCAGTTCCAACTACTACCCTCACTACGGCAGTTCCAGAATTTAGAACCTAACTGGCATCCAAATGGAGAGAGAGAGAAGGGCGACAGATTTCTAAATGTTTTGCAAAATTTTAAGGGATGAGTAAATTCACACAATGAACCTTTATCATACTTGCATTTTGCGCTAATTTCGCTTTGACAGGCTTTGAAAGAAAGTTAATTCGATGTTTGGGTCTTTTAATTTCAAACTGTACGGGAAAAAAGATAATAAAGTTTGATCTGCCTTTCCGTTACTTTGTCTTGTAAACTTTGCTCTAACCTGATCTGGCCTTAGCGATTTGAGTTCACTGTACCACAGTCTGAGTGTCGGGGAGGGGAGCTGACTCCGCTCTTCCTGAATATTTTCGTTAGTCCTTGGACTGAAGGGCTGAAACGTTTTCAGTCTTTCGTTATTTATGCAAACTGGATGGTAAATAAGTACGTTAGCAAAAAAAAAAAAAAAAAATAGAAGAAAAAAAAATCTCTGCTCCGGGGTTATGCAAATAGGATTCAAATGACTCTCAATTGTCTTCTTTTCGGAGACCGAGAGAACATTTTACGGGGAAGGGGGGTGGTGTGGATGAGGGGGGGGGGGTCATTCGCCCTGCAAGTCAGATGGGTTCAAGGGGAATTTATACCCGGAAAGTTGATTATTCAAAATTCCCCTGCCCTTGTCTTGTCTTTTGGCGATACCTTCCAATGCCCGAGAATGTGGTCATGAAAATTCACCCATTTGTCAATCTCGACACGAGGACGATATTGAAAGAAGGAAAATGAAAAATAATAATTTCATATTTATCTTGTACGTAATTTCAGTCGATGGGAATGTCAATCCGGCTTAACCCAGTTAAGCATAAGAACCCCAAAGGCAGCAGCATATTGATGGACAAGTGTCAAACAATGGTACCGGACCACTATTTTCACCATGCAGTACCTAGATGTGAAAATATTAACCAAATCATTTTCCATATTAATTCTTAATTTCAAATTTCTTTACTTTTCATGAAAGTTTGACCTTTTCTGGGCTAATTTCACTCTGTTTGTCGAGATTGACAACTGTGAATTTTCATGACCATTTGCTTAAGTAATTGGGGAGAAATCGCCAAAAAAGCTGACAAGGGGTGGACAAATTTGAGTAATCCGGTTTTCGGGTATAAATCCCCTTTAGCCAGAAACCGCTGTGACGAGCTGTACAATAGAATAGCTTACGGTGGCTTATTAGGACCATGCATTGATTTTTCCAATTTTCTGCCTTTCTCTAATTTTCAAGATTTCACTTTCACATTTTCTCTATTTTCTTGTCCTCTTCTTCAAGAAACTGCAACCATTTCCATACGAAAACGCTAGAAATTCATTTTCAAGAGACAAGAACAATTCAAACGACCACGTGAAAACACTGGAAATTAGCGAAAACCTCGAAAATTGCGTGAAACTTCAGAAATGGCAAAAAAACACAGAAAATAATATCCACCGCATTGTAATTTCCACCGCGATTGAAATAGTTTCCGCAGTTGAAATAGTTTCCACCGCGGTTGAAATAGTTTCCACCGCGGTTGAAATAGTTTCCACCGCGGTTGAAATACTTTTCACCACGGTTGAAATAGTTTCCATCGCGGTTGAAATAGTTTCCACCGCGGTTGAAATAGTTTCCACCGCGGTTGAAATACTTTTTCGATGTTTTTGCTAAGTTTTAGTGTTTTCACATGGTTGTTCGATTTTTGCAGTCGCTTGAAAATGGACAGAAGAAATTGTTAAAACCAGAAAACAACTTTATATCTCGGAAATGAATCGATGTCAATGGCACGAAATTACAGAAAACGCGAAAGTGAAATCTTGAAAACTAGTAAAAGGCAGAAAATTGCAAAACTCAATGCATGGCCCTAACAAGCCACCGTGATAGCTGCAAGATCTACAATATATAGCTATCGAAATGAGACTTGTGGCAGGTTTTTTCTAACTCCTATGTACACGGCTCGTATTAAGGCAGATATTTGTGAGGGAAGGTAGTCCCCCTTATATAAAAAAGTATCATGGTATTACATATCATGGCACCATAAGAGGTATACAACGGTTTTTGACCATTTTACCATGGCACGATTAAAATGGTTTCCCAATGTTCACCAAAATTCATTTATCATGATTCCCCATGGTAATTGTTTCATTGTCTGTTGTGATAGATGTAGACCTACTATGGAACACCATGATAATGCATCTTCACAACGTCAAGGTTTCTATTTGTAAGCCAAAGGCGAACCCTTGACCATCTCGCATAGCAGAGAGCGTTCAGTCCACTCTCAGCGAGGATAGAAACGGAATCACATGATCAATTTGTCCAATCAGAAAGCTTCGTCACTGAACAAAATAGCGCGAATTGTCGCCTGTCAAGGTTTCTATTTGTGAGCCAAAGGCCGAACCGAGTAAGACAAGCGATCTGATTAGTCAAGACGCAGAAGGTGTTCCTTTGCTGATTGGCTGAAATATACAGCTGTGTTTTCGTTGAACAAGATACAGTGCCCAAGCGTACCAGGGGCTATATCTAGGATAGAGATACCCCTGGTTTTAGCGAGGATGTGATAGTGAGGCCAAAATACCATGGTCATACTATGCGCATTATAGGAATCAGAAATATACGATTGCATAAGTCCTGATGTGGCAGCAGATGGCCTCTTGTGAGTTCTTGAGGAAATGTATCTTGACACCATCTGTGCAAATGCTTATCAAGCAATGGAAACAATATGCAGTTAGAATATTAGCCTGTGGGGTCATATGACTCCCTGTCAGTACGCCAGGGATCTCAAAATGTTGAATTTAATATCATCCGTACAAAACATACCAAACAACGTGGTTGTTGTCTTCATTTTCCTCCACAGGCGGTTTCTTGATATTTCGATGATACGTATTGTTATATCCGTGCAAAATGTCGTCATATTTATTATTATTTATTCGTGCCCCTCCTTGTAAAACAGTTGAACATTAGCCGGTGACTTGATAACTGCTTATGCCACAGTTGTGTCAGGTGTCATTAGTATAGTTGCCATTGCATTTTCTCATTGTCGTACTTGTGACACAACGGTTAACAGTGTACATCTCAACCATAAATGTCACAAAGAAGAGAGTATGCAACCAACTCATGGGATCAATTAAGTAATTATGTGATGCAAAAACATCACATACATGTACGATATATCCTTTTCCATGCGAAGTTAGGAGTTTATCTTTGGCACACGAGCCAATCTGAATATCCGTCTGAATACGGTGAACTCATTAGTTCCGCTTTCTGTCGACAGGGGGCGCTTTAATCAATCACAGATTAAATAACATATCGGTATAGTCTCTATTTTAGTTTCAGGTTTGGTTGGACGATACCGATGAACCGATGAAGCCGAAAATTCACATTACCTTTGACATGATGCGTATTCTCCGATTGGTCAATGCCCGGGCTGCAGTCATCTTGGATTGATGCTACCCCCCCCCCCCCCCATATCATCTTCCAAACCACTTAACCGATCATCGTGAAACTTGGCGTATTTGATCTATGTTGCCTCCCACAAAAACAGGAGGTAGCAGATAACGAAATTACTGTTATACGATCACTTAGTATTCAGCTATAGGAGATGTGTCACTACGGTGTACTGTATGTTGGCTTTCAAGACTACCGTTCTGCTACCTCCTATTTTTGGCCGAGTAGTTTAGATCGCCGATATATAGTGCTGGCGGTTGGGTGCCTTACTCTGGTGGTCGCTGGTTCGAATCCCGCATTTGACTTGACCAATTTTCAGCACTAGAATATGTGATATACTAAGGTAGTGTAATCCCAAAATAACGAAAATACTGTTAAATGATCAATTCCCAAATAAAAAAAAAACAAACAAAAAAACAACTTGTAGTTGAAGGACCGCTTCCGGTACGGATTTCACGGTCCATCAATGCAAAGCTTTATATTTATATTTCACAGTAAATTTCTTAGTTCAGTTGAGATCTATACAAGCTCTACATTTTAAGATAAATGAATAGCCAAAAGAGAACAAAGGGCGATATTATAAACAAGGAATCGCATGGCGGATATTGTCTATATACAAGTTTGTCGATCTTTTTTAGACAGTCAGTTTATATTGGTAGATTTTATATTAACTTAATTACACTTATATGCGCGGGGTGGATTCCTTTGTCTTTGTCCCCTTCCGTACGCACACAGCCGTCTAGTAAAACTGGCATAACTGAGTGGGATCTCCAGAAATCTGTGCCTGTAAGAGTGCTTGGTGTGTGCATCACGTTACAGGATCAAGCAAGTTTCCTGCAAGATAGAATCGGTCAACAGTTTTCATTGATGCCGGCAAAACAGTACATGCCCTTACTTACAGACCGACGCTCAATGCTTACTGTTCATGCCAAAGAAGACCACATTGCTTCCGTCGAAAGAAGAAGCTCGCTATTCTGAAACAGGAAGACACTGGACAGCTCCGAAATATATGTGGAATTCTGGGGAAAATGTATGGGTGGCACGGCCCGAGGCGCAGTAGCGAACAGATAACAGTTTGAGTTAGCCTACAATGGATAACCAGGTTGGAGCTTGCTTTTTACAACTTCTCTCCCGTTCTTTCAGATGAACAAAAGCCCGACATTACATATTCAGCCGTCGTCCATAAAAGTATTTCTGAGATAGGGAACGAAATACATTTTTTCGTACTACAGTTATAGCATATTTTTCAAATATGTATGAAATGAATAAAAAAAATACAAGATGCTTTTCAGCAAGAGAGGAGCGGTCAACAGTTTTCAATGAAAACAGCAAAACATAATGATGTTCTTTACATAGAATGAACATAAAGTCGTTTTTCAGAGTATGATGTATCTCAGTCACGCTTTGATTGTGACTGTTCTGTTTGTGACGCAATGGAGATGTAAAACACATGATGTTTCTTTTATGTCTATTTCATGTATATACAACCGGGGTACACACTACTGAGCTCCAGCGCGTGGTGCTTCCACTGAATCAATACATTCCGTTTAAATCAGTGATAATTTTTTTTAAATGCAGTGTTCGAGAACGCAAATAAAACAAACTGTTAATGGGTCCGTAGGGAATAAAGTTCGTAATCTTGTGCGAGTTTTCATGGACAAGGGAACAATGAATCGAGCACCGAAAATAATTTCCGCTATAATTGCTCTGTTGATTCAACAATTGTTTTTCAATTACAACAACACATAACACATACAAGTGAAGAAGTGGGAACATCAATAACTGAAGAAAGCCGCCAAAGCCATATTCATACACTGGATCAGCCAGCTATGTCCAGTCAGATGGGATATCCCAGTGCATTGCTGTGCAAATTCTCAACATCAATACAACTTTAATCTGAATGGTAATGCTGTAAAGTTGTATTGATGTTGAGAATTTGCACGTTTAGCAATCACCATGCACTTGGATTTATCAATATGAGACACATATAACTGGCTTGATTAATTAGTATATAATATAATATGATCTGACTGGACGCGAGGAAGCAGTCCAGAGATAAATTCTACTTTATTTTTTGATTTGACCTTTCGATTTCCATATCGTAAGCAGTGTATGAGATAAAGGGAGGTGATTTCAGCATTTACTTCTTCAATACTGGATTTCTTCCAAGTTTAGTCACTGACATGTGTTATGTGTTGTTGTAATTGAAAAACAATTGTTGAATCAACAGAGCAATTATAGCGGAAATTATTTTCGGTGCTCGATTCATTGTTCCCTTGTCCATGAAAACTCGCACAAGATTACGAACTTTATTACCAATGTCCAATACCTTTACTTATTTAGGATGTATACTCGATTCTCATGGTCAATTTTGTCCAGCGAAGGATGACCTTGCCAAAAAAGGTGCAAAAGCATTGTTCAAAATTCATAGAGCATTCTCAGGAGTTATTCCCCCTCCATCCATATATAACAAGTTATTTGATAGTCTGGTTAAACCAATTGTATTATACAACTCGGAAATATGGGGGTCTGAGTTAGATGGAATACTACGAACACGCAACTTCGGAAATTTTACTGAATTATGTGAATCTGAACCTTTTAAGATGCTACATAACAGATTCTGTAAACTAAACTTGCAAGTTAGTAAAAGTACAACAAATATCGCTGGTAAATGTGAACTAGGTCCCTTCCCCTTAATTACTGATGTGAACTTATCAATTGTGAAGTATGCAAATTATCTGGAAAATTTGCCCCCTGAAAGAACGCTCTAAATAGATGCTGTTAAGTACAATAAATCTCTGCATAAAGTAAACAGTAGTTGGTATAGATATACTTATTATATGCTAGAGAAACATAATGTCGACATAAAGTTATTACACAATACAAGAATTACCAAAACGCAAATATTAAATTTGAAGAAAACTTTTCAAAACGATTACATTAAACACGTTAAAACAAAACTTCAACAATCAGAAAAACTTTTGTACTATAAACATATATATGGTGAGTACCAAATGGTTGATTATTTGCAAACAATTAAGAACTCAAACTTTCGACAGGCCATATGCAAATTACGAATATGTGCTCACCGTCTATAAATATAAACAGGTCAGTATAAAAAATAGATAGGATAGATAGGATTTTGTCGACTCTGTCAACTGGCTGTTGAAGATGAGTTCCACTTTATTATGAAATGTCCTGCTTTACGTCTTCGAAACCTACTTCTGCAAAAAATATTCGCAGTGTGTCCTGCAGCACAGACTTTAACTGATCTAGAAAAGCGTCTTCTCACAATGGATTGCCCACAGAACTTATCCCCACTTATTGGTCAATTCCATTTCGAGATGATGGAACAAAGAAGACTCTTGCTCTGCTCCACATCCACTGCCACCAGTATTAGTAGCGATAGTATTTGAGTTGACTGTATTCTAATGTTCATTTATGTCATTATTGTATTTACATGTGTTCATACATGCAAATAAATATCAGTATCAGTATCAGTTTCCAATATCGGGATGAATGGTTGTAAGAATGCCTTTCAAACTGTAACAGGACGACGGTTCGTTAGAAGGGAGTTAACTCTACGAAGAGCATGAATATTGTGGTTGGAGGTTAACATCTGATACAAGTCAAAGGAAATGAAAAATAGGAGAAAATTGGTGTCAGAAAACTCGGGCACAATGCAAGCTAATATATATATAGCCTAGGAATGGCTGTAGTCTCGAATGGCTGTGTAACCGACTACAGCCCAGGTTCCTCCTATACACAATACATCCCAAACATTGAACTTTGAATGACATTGTCCAATATCCTAACTGCACACGAAATAAAACGGCAGCGAATAGTAATAAACTATACCTCATTTTCCTCTACATTGGTCCTTCTCGCCGCCTGCCAACTCTCACCACTTAATAATTCCTCGTTCTTGAGATATCATCTTTTAATCACGCCTTCACGGAGTTTTCTGACATATTTTGGACTCATGTTTTGAATGTTTCAGCATAACGAAGATAGCCACGCCCACCTACACGCGCATGCGTTGGACTGTCATCGAACTGGCCCGAAAAATCACGCATGCGCCACGGCTTGTATTCAAATGACACCGCCATCTCCGGCATGCACAAAGTCCGTGCAAGGGAAATTTACATGACTGACAGTTGAATGGCGGTCAGCTGAATATTCAAATCCCTGAGAATCTTGAACAATTGATGATAACTTAAGAATGAGGGAATACCGAGAGTTATAACTTGGAGGGAAGTGACAAAAGACTACAAGGAGAATAACGAGGTACATTTTATTATCACCAGCTACTGTGTTCTTGTATGTGCAGCCGTTAAATCTTCCGAAACGTAGGCGTTTCGGAAGTCAAAACTTCGTGGTATGAAATGTAAAGGGAAGGAACTACAGCTGTGTGGGGAAGAACAGCCACGCCCACCTACACAGCAACGGTTCTATAGCTATCAACACTGAGGGCCTTTTCACAGCGGACGCGGTGACGCGGCAAAGCGGTGAGGGCGGGCGAAGTGAATGCAGAGGTCCAGTTTTCATTTTCAATCTCGCCGCTCGCTTCAGCCGCGGCGATATCCATAATGATCAATCACAGTGTCTTTTTCTTCGTCTGTTGACGAGAAGAAGCAGAAGTTCTCCCTTGACCTCGTCAATTTTGTTGAGCCCTCGTGATAATGCAGCTGCGTTTGTCCACAGGGCTAAGTAGAACTGTTTTGTCAGAGATTTTAAATTTTTTTAAATTTTAAAATTTTAATTTTTTTAAATTTTAAAATTTTAATTTTTTTAAATTTTAAAATTTTAATTTTTTTGAACATCTTGGAAACACTAAATTATTATATAGCTTACTGTAATACTCCTACATGGTCACATTTTAAAGCGCGAGCCCGTGTTTGCCAAGCATGGAAAATTACACTATATAGTATATACCCTAGATACATAGACCAGGTCAATAACTTGGCCTCGAAAATGACGCTGAGAGAAAAAAAACACCTTCTTTTAGATCGGTCTAGCGATCGAACCAGCGCACGAAATGTGCCAAAGTTGTATGCCCTTGAACGAGGACATGCTAGAGCTTATGTCGACGTGTCATTATCCCAACAACTGTTACCAATTATCACTGTACACCCAGATGAAGTTCGATGTTACGCTAAATTTTCTTTAGTCGGACAAGATCGTGGCCAGAAATTGAGCCAAAGATGAAAGAGAAATACACTTAGAAAAAATATTTAAAAAAAAAAATCGATTTAATTTTTTTTTTTTTTTAATATTTATTAATTTTCAGAATTTATTGGAAATAATTACGTAGACATCGACCATCCAATATCCTACAGGCCAGGCAACTGTGCCAGGCCTCGGGGAACTTTTTCCGAAAATTTCATCGTTTCGCTTCGAAACCCTTCCCATCGTGTTCTAAATGAGGAGACGTGAAAAACAAATCCAAACAACCCATATCACAATGAACGTGTGTGAATTTCCCAGATTAGACCAGTATGGAGCGGAGCTATATTGACATGTACCAGTTTTGAAATAATTGAAAACAATTCGAGCCTCTATTGAGCCATGTAAAATCACACACTTGTTCATGTATACTGTTACTGGCCTTAACCAATGTGATTTGTGTTTGCGCCAATAAACGAATCTGAATCTATATGGACCTACACAGGCCTACCCGGTACTTTTCCAGGTTGAACCTATACCCCCATATAGCCAGTATAGGACTATATGGGCTACCCGGTACTTTTCGAACAATTTCACCGTTTCGCTCCAGGACCCTTCCCATCGTGTTCTAAAGACGAGACGTGAAAAACAAGACCAAACAACCCATATCACAATGAACGTGTGTGAATTTCCCAGGTTGAACCTATACCCCCATATAGCCAGTATAGGACTATATGGGCTATATGGTACTTTTCCAAAAAATTCACCGTTTCGCTCCAGGACCCTTCCCATCGTATTCTAAATGACGAGACGTGAAAAACAAGACCAAACAACCCATATCACAATGAACGTGTGTGAATTTCCCAGGTTGAACCTGTACCCCCACATAGCCAGTATAGGATTACATGGGGCTATATACAGACCTCGGTGACTTTTCCCAAAATTTCACCGTTTCGCTTCGAAACCCTTCTCATTGTGTTTATCTCGGCGAGACGAGAAAAACGAGACCCCACAACCCATAGTAACACCCACAAAAAAATTTGACCACCCTCCCCCCATATAGCCAGTATGAGCCTATATACAGACCTCGGTGACTTTTCCCAAGAATTCACCGATTCGCTCCGGAACCCCTCCCATTGTCATTTTTTCTTGGCGAGACGAGAAAAACGAGACCCCACAAGCCATAGTAACACCCACAAAAATTTTTTGACCACCCCTCCCCCCATATAGCCAGTATGAGCCTATATACAGACCTACTCGGTACTTTTCCCAAAAATTTCATCGATTCGCTCCGGGACCCCTCCCATTGTGTTTTTCTCGGCGAGACGAGAAAAACGAGACTCCACAACTCATAGTAACACCCACAAAAAATTTGACCACCTCTCCCCCCATATAGCCAGTATGAGCCTATATACAGACCTCGGTGACTTTTCCCAAAAATTTCATCGATTCGCTCCGGGACCCCTCCCATTGTGTTTTTCTCGGCGAGACGAGAAAAACGAGACCCCAGAACCCATAGTAACACCCACCAATTTTTGTTTACCACCCCTCCCCCCATATAGCCAGTATGAGCCTATATACAGACCTCGGTGACTTTTCCCAAAAATTTCACCGATTCGCTCCGGGACCCCTTCCATTGTGTTTTCCTCGGCGAGACGAGAAAAACAAGACCCCACAACCACGAAAAAATTTGACCACTCCTCCCCCCATACCGCCAGTATGGAGCAATATGGGGATATACCCATACAGGCATTTCCCCGTATATTGTATATTGTACGAGTCCGTGTTCCGCTTTTTATTTATTTATTTATTTATTTATTATTTGTTTATTTATTTATTTATTTATTTATTCTGTGAAAACACCCATGACATGACTGAAGAGAGCCTCACTCAGCCCAATGGAACCATGCAGCGTGGAACTCTTCTGTGTTGGAGGTAGTTTTTGGTCTCTTGAGCTGGTGGCGCCATCGTGATGACGTCATCTGTTTATGTGTACTTTCCGGATGTTAAAAGGTCCCACAAAGAGCTCTGCCACATACCCCACCCGTAGAGAGCCTCAAAAAGTACCCCCTTAAATTTTACCTGGGGGAACAAATAAGTAGGTCAATGCGACTTTAAATGCGGAGACTATACTACTTATAGCCTTGTCCAGGAAGGGGTAGTTAAGAATGTCGAAATTGTAACCATCTGTCTTGTCATAGAGAGATATTGTCATTGGAAACAAAGCCATGCTTTATTGAATGTCAAATGAAATGGGCTTGACGTAGTACTTACCCGGCATCCATATTTGCCCCATTCTGGAGATTCACGGGAAACTTAGAAAGATAATATACAATTACAGTCTTTTGATATTGGTCAATATGCGGCTTTCTGGACACGAGAAATCAATATTCACCGAGGCCGAAGGCCGAGGTGAATATTGCTTCTTCAGGTTCACAAAACCTCATATTGACCAATATCAAAAGAATATAATTGTCTTATTAGATGACACTGACATCTGCTTCTCGTTAAATTGCATCCCAACATAAGAATCTGGCGGCCATTTTGGAAAAGGGCCGCCATAGTTTTCCATGTGGTAGTTCGCGGTGGCGCTGTATCAAGAATATTCTGATGCGCTCATCTACATGTAGCTTTGCGCCAAATTTCTTTTAAGTTTTTTCATTTCCCTTTTTCATAAAAAAGGCAGAATTCGATGGAAATTTGTACATATTGACTGGACTGAATAAGATAATACACTACTGGCTAGTATAGCCATGTTAGCAGCTATAATTTCAACATTCAGTCCAGGAATACATGCATTGCTTGGATGTTCGTGTGTATATGAGCGGGAAGGGGTGTCAAATGGGGGGAGGGGTATAGGGAGGGGGCGGTGCAATCCTCTTCTAACTTCCTTCCATAGGCTGCAAAAGGAGAATTGTTTACCAGTATTTTAACCATACACCATATGACCCGAAAAAAACTTAAAGAGTTATTCGTAGTGTTATAGTGTTAGGTTTGAAATATATCTGTCCCTACTGAATGTTTATTCAGTTCTCATTCCGTATCCAGGGCATCAATAGTCGAATTCTTACTCTATAATTGTGATTATTCAAGAGGAATAAATAGAGTATACCGACTGAATGAATTTTACTTCCTGTTATACAGAGATGATGAACGGGTGACCCGTTTAGGCCAGATAATACTGCTAAGTTTGAACGGCTGCCAGAAGTAAATCTTTACAGCAAATCTTTAGTGAAAAACCATTCACGGGAGGGTTGTGCCATGTATGTCAGTGGACATTTCACCATATACAAATGATACGTACCTGGGGAAATATGACACTCTCCAATCCAACACAGAACGGCACGTGTCATATAGAGACACGCAGTCATATCTGTGTCAAGACGACGGGCGACGCACAGTTGAACACGGAGAACACTGCATGGCATAAGGTAGGTCTAACTAATGTTATGTAAAACTATGATTGTCTGTTTTTGAATTTGGTTCTACAGCTGTTATACGAATTAGGTCTTTTGGATTGTAGAGGTGGGAATTCTTTAATGGACGACGGCTGAATATTGAATGGCGGACAACGTTTGTATTTATGTATGGATTTCGTGGACCCCATTTCCTGCATACCTACAACCTTTTCTGATATCTACAGGGGCCCAATACGCACCTATTCTGACCGGTTGTTAGGTTGTAATTGTGGGCGTTGGATTTCTGGGGGGTAAAATAGCAGAACTTCTCAGTTTCACGAAAACGTTTCTAACTTTAATATTTTCCCATCAAAATAAACAAATTATGTTTCAAATTTCAGGTATTAGATTTGAGCAGATTGTGGAAAAATATTGTGGTTATCGCCGCTTTCAAAACATTACAATTATTGGACTTATCAGCTGAATCACATCATAAGCATTATGATATTTGCGCTATTCATCGTGCTACCGTGTGCTTTAAACAAGCTCTGATTGATTGTTAAAAAAAATCTTAAAATGTTACCCGACCCCAAAAATAGATTTTTTTTTATAAATTTTACAAAGATATCCAATATTTTTCTATTTTTTTTTCTACAAAATTAGCAAATTATGCGTCATATTACAGGTATTATGTGTGGTAAGATTATGGGACAAGGTGACGGTTATCCGCACTTTCTGCTTGACTCCATGAAAGAAAGAGTCGTGAAATAAGCAAAATATTAGCTTGTTTTGCAACAAAGTAGAAAAACAAAGATATTCATTATTTTCCTATTTCTTCTACAAAACTATGTATACGTAATGTCCAAATAATAATACTTTTTTCCTCCGAGGAAAGAAACTCGCGATGTTAAATCCTCAAATGAATCGCTTCGTTAGCATATGATAATTTGTGCCAACCTTCCGGCTGTCATATTCAGTGAACAACATCGATATCTGTTCTAGTATCGAAGAAAATACGAACAATCTCAAGGAGCTTGGAGGTTGGTGGTGAATCCAAGAACCTGCAGCATGTTTTTCTTGCCACAGGTTTTTTTTCTGTTAAAGATATCATGATTTTGTCTCATTTCCACGTCTTTCAAGAAAGAATGGTCTTGGGATTACCCTGTGTGACGCTGTGCACACCCCAGGTCATGGAAAGAATTAAAGAGTCTCGGCTCCTCAGACAGCTTCTCGTAAGAGGCGACTAACTGGGGAGCCCGTAAGTTTTCTGGCAGTAAAAGGAATTGGGTGGGGTCCCGGGTGTGAACAGAAATGGGATGCAAATATCGTGATATAACCGAAATATTGTTGAAAGCGACGTTAAATCATACTCACTCACTCATCCTTTCAAGAAAAGTGTAAAAACTTATGTATATGAATCATTAGATCTGCAAATTTGTGTTCCAAAATAAAGTTACCGAATTGGTATACGCATATGGAATTAGGTCGGTCGGCGATAAAATACCTACCGCTCGTTGGAACAGACATATTACTTGGTTTGAGTAGGACGGGAAGGGGATATACCAGCTCTGAACAGACTTACGGTGCGTTCTTGCTAAGAACATATCAATGTTGACTTCGCCAGAGACCCAAAATGAACATGGACAATAAACTGCGACATCCTAGATGCTAAATATTACCTCTCCCCCCTCTGAAAATCTTCATAATTATGCACGAACGAATTATGGTTCAATTGACTAGCTTGTCATTGGGGACTGATTAAATAATTACTTAAGCGGAAATCATAAATAATATGTATTTAGAACTTAGCAGTGGAAATTGAACTGGCCACCATAACGAAGTCACACTGGCGTTATATATATGCTTGAAGACAATTGATTAATTCTCGAATTTTTCTCTGATATTGCGGATGTTGAATAAATTTGCTGATAGAGTAAAAAATGTAAATCGATAAGTATTTGCACTGGATTGTCATGATTGCCGCATGCGCATGAGTAAGAAGTGTGTTGTAAAGTGAGCAATGTCATGCATTGCATGCATAATGTGGGGAAACGGGCGGAAAAAAACCCCTGTATCTTTAGATGGGTAAATGGCCACAGATGCAATGCAGAAGTACCAAAAAATAAAATACTTCCACTACGAGAAATTGTTCAATTGGCATAAAGTACAATATTATATTGTATACTTAGAAAGATTTCAAGGCACTGAGTCTCATGATTCTCGAGTAACAGGGCCGTAAAGTAATGCATTTGTGCAAAATAGTTGGTTCTGAGGTGAAAACAATTACTATTGTTCTCTGTGAACGCATGAAGATGAACGATAACCGGAACCAGATTTGGTCTACGATTACATATTGGACCAGCGAGTATGCTGTATGAAGATGGTTCTGGTTCTGGTTTATTTTCAGTATGTTTATAGAAAGAAATATGAGGTGTTTTCGCCTCAAATTGGCGATTTTGCACGAATGCACTACTTCAGGGCCCTGCCATTGGGGAATCATGAGACTCAGTGCCTTGAAAGTTTTCTGAGGATACAATATAATATTATACTTCATGCCAACTGAACAATTTCTCGTATATTTAATATTTTATTTTGGGCACTTTTACCGCACTTTGGTCTTTTCAAGCGCATGTCAAACATTGTTTGACATATTGTCGAGCGTGGGATAGATGTAAACAAATGTGAAGTGATCTTGAAAGGACGCCACTTTAGTAATCAGTAATTAGTTATCAGTAATCAGTAATTAATTAAATTAAATGGTCATGATTCTCATTTCCAAACCTCGGAGTACAGTCGAACTCGCCGTAATACAGAAGGCCGATATCCATTCAACTGAATTTAACTTCCCCTTCCAAAGAAGTAGGTCAATGGTTACCTGGTTAAACACAATTTTGATTTCGCTTTTGTATAGTTTCTCAGCGGGAGACGTCTTTCGCCACGTGGCTGACAAACTACTCTACGCATGGGAGAAGAAAAAGGACTGGTGAAAACCGTAAACTTATATTCTTTTCCGAATTGACACGATTCTCTTTTTGTAAAGGCTCACTTTTGAAGCAGGTTGATTATATGATTTACGACTGAGTGACACAAAAGTCTCATAAATTCTAGGAAAATGAATTGGAATTCTAGGAAAGTTATCCAGATAATTCGAGCCGTACTTCCAAATAAGGTATTATGATTAGTCAACCTGTCTAACATGGGATACGTTATGACCAATACTATATAGGCAGTAGGGGCAATACTATTGCCCCTAGTCGCTCAATTACCTTATGTTGCAGACCGTATCTTTATGCGGTGTGCCTTCGCTGTAGAATACCAGCCTTCGCTGTAGTATACCAGCCTTCCCTGTAGTATACCAGCCTTCGCTGTAGTATACCAGCCTTCCCTGTAGTGTACCAGCTTTGACTGTAGTGTACCAGCCTTCCCTCTAGTGTAACAGCGTTCCTTGTAGTGTACCAGCCTTCGCTGTTTTATACCAGCCTTCGCTGGGGCATACCAGCCTTCCCTGTAGTATACCAGCCTTCGCTGTAGTATACCAACATTCGGTGTAGTATACCAGCCTTCGCTGTAGTATACCAGACTTCCCTGTAGTATACCAGAATTCCCTGTAGTATACCAGCCTTCGCTGAAGTATACCAGCCTTCCCTGTAGTATACCAGCCTTCGCTGTGGTATACCAGCCTTCCCTGTAGTATACCAGCCTTCGCTGTAGTATACCAGCATTCGTTGTAGTATACCAGCATTCGCTGTAGTATACCAGACTTTCCTCTAGTATACCAGCCTTCGCTGTAGTATACCAACCTTCGCTGTAGTATAACAGACTTCCCTGTAGTATACCAGCCTTCGCTGTAGTATACCAGCATTCGCTGTAGTATACCAGCCTTCGTTGTAGTATACCAGCATTCGTTGTAGTATACCAGCATTCGCTGTAGTATACCAGCCTTCCCTGTAGTATACCAGCCTTCGCTGTAGTATACCAGCCTTCGTTGTAGTATAACAGACTTCCCCGTAGTATACCAGCCTTCGCTGTAGTATACCAGACTTTCCTGTAGTATACCAGACTTCCCTGTAGTATACCAGCCTTCGCTATAGTATACCAGACTTCCCTGTAGTATACCAGCATTCGCTGTAGTATACCAGCCTTCGCTGTAGTATACCAGCATTCGTTGTAGTATACCAGACTTCCCTGTAGTATACCAGCCTTCGCTGTAGTATACCAGACTTCCCTCTAGTATACCAGCCTTCGCTGTAGTACACCAGCCTTCGCTGTAGTATATACCAGCATTCGCTGTAGTATACCAGACTTCCGTGTAGTATACCAGCCTTCGCTGTAGTATACCAGTATTCGCTGTAGTATACCAGACTTCCCTGTAGTATACCAGCCTTCGCTGTAGTATACCAGCATTCGCTGTAGTATACCAGCCTTCCCTGTAGTATACCAGCCTTCGCTGTAGTATACCAGCATTCGCTGTAGTATACCAGACTTCCCTGTAGTATACCAGCCCTCGCTGTAGTATACCAGCATTCGCTGTAGTATACCAGCATTCGCTGTAGTATACCAGCATTCGCTATAGTATACCAGACTTCCCTGTAGTATACCAGCCTTCGCTGTAGTATACCAGCATTCGCTGTAGTATACCAGCATTCGCTGTAGTATACCAGACTTCCCTGTAGTATACCAGCCTTCGCTGTAGTATACCAGTCTTCGCTGTAGTATACCAGCATTCGTTGTAATATACCCGCCTTCGCTGTAGTATACCAGCATTCGCTGTAGTATACCAGACTTCCCTGCAGTATACCAGACTTCGCTGTAGTATACCAGCCTTCGTTGTAGTATACCAGCATTCGCTGTAGTATACCAGACTTCCCTGTAGTATACCAGCATTCGTTGTAGTATACCAGACTTCCCTGTAGTATACCAGCCTTCGCTGTATTATACCAGCCTTCGCTGTAGTATACCAGACTTCCCTGTAGTATACCAGCCTTCGCTATAGTATACCAGACTTCCCTGTAGTATACCAGCATTCATTGTAGGTTCGCTGTAGTATACCAGACTTCCCTGTAGTATACCAGCATTCGTTGTAGTATACCAGACTTCCCTGTAGTATACCAGCCTTCGGCGTAGTATACCAGACTTCCCTGTAGTATACCAGCATTCGCTGTAGTATACCAGACTTCCCTGTAGTATACCAGCCTTCGCTGTAGTATACCAGACTTCCCTCTAGTATACCAGCCTTCGCTGTAGTATACCAGCCTTCGCTGTAGTATATACCAGCATTCGCTGTAGTATACCAGACTTCCGTGTAGTATACCAGCCTTCGCTGTAGTATACCAGCATTCGCTGTAGTATACCAGACTTCCCTGTAGTATACCAGCCTTCGCTGTAGTATACCAGCATTCGCTGTAGTATACCAGACTTCCCTGTAGTATACCAGCCCTCGCTGTAGTATACCAGCATTCGCTGTAGTATACCAGCATTCGCTGTAGTATACCAGCATTCGCTATAGTATACCAGACTTCCCTGTAGTATACCAGCCTTCGCTGTAGTATACCAGCATTCGCTGTAGTATACCAGCATTCGCTGTAGTATACCAGACTTCCCTGTAGTATACCAGCCTTCGCTGTAGTATACCAGTCTTCGCTGTAGTATACCAGCATTCATTGTAATATAGCAGCCTTCGCTGTAGTATACCAGCATTCGCTGTAGTATACCAGACTTCCCTGCAGTATACCAGCATTCGTTGTAGTATACCAGACTTCCCTGTAGTATACCAGCCTTCGCTGTATTATACCAGCCTTCGCTGTAGTATACCAGACTTCCCTGTAGTATACCAGCATTCATTGTAGGTTCGCTGTAGTATACCAGACTTCCCTGTAGTATACCAGCCTTCGCTGTAGTATACCAGACTTCCCTGTAGTATACCAGCCTTCGCTATAGTATACCAGACTTCCCTGTAGTATACCAGCCTTCGCTGTAGTATACCAGACTTCCCTGTAGTATACCAGCCTTCGCTGTAGTATACCAGACTTCCCTGTAGTATATTAGCCTTCGCTGTAGTATACCAGACTTCCCTGTAGTATACCAGACTTCCCTGTAGTATACCAGCCTTCGTTGTAGTATACCAGACTTCCCTGTAGTATACCATCCTTCGCTGTAGTATACCAGACTTCCCTGTTGTATACCAGCCTTCGCTGTAGTATACCAGACTTCCCTGTAGTATACCAGCCTTCGCTGTAGTATACCAGACTTCCCTGTAGTATACCAGCCTTCGCCGTAGTATACCAGACTTCCCTGTAGTATACCAGCCTTCGCTGTAGTATACCAGACTTCCCTGTAGTATACCACCCTTCGCTGTAGTATACCAGACTTCCCTGTAGTATACCAGTCTTCGCTGTAGTATACCAGCATTCGCTGTAGTATACCAGACTTTTCTGTAGTATACCAGCATTCATTGTAGTATACCAGACTTCCCTGTAGTATACCAGCCTTCGCTGTAGTATACCAGACTTCCCTGTAGTATACCAGCATTCGTTGTAGTATACCAGCCTTCGTTGTAGTATACCAGCCTTCGCTGTAGTATACCAGCATTCGTTGTAGTATACCAGCCTTCGCTGTAGTATACCAGCATTCGCTGTAGTATACCAGCCTTCCCTGTAGTATACGAGCCTTCGCTGTAGTATACCAGCATTCGCTGTAGTATACCAGCCTTGGCTTTAGTACAGCAGCATTCGCTGTAGTATACCAGCCTTCGCTGTAGTGTACCAGCCTTCGCTGTAGTCTACCAGCCTTCCCTGTAGTCTACCAGCCTTCCCTGTAGTCTATCAGCCTTCACTGTAGTCTACCAGCCTTCCCTGTAGTCTACCAGCCTTCGCTGCAGTATACCAGCCTTCGCTGTATTATACCAGCGAAGGTATGAAGCTTATTAGCCAACTTTTGCAGGGTAATGCTTAATGGACGAGGCAATCAAATGTTACCTGTAAGAACCAAAGAGTGATTAGAATTGAGTTTCCAGTCTTAGTCTTACAACATTTGTGTGCTACAAATAATTGCATTGTCTCAATCATATTGTCTTAAATCGATAGAACTAAGCAAACTTCTGGGCCTGGTTTCATTGTCCTACTGTCTCCCCCTCCCCCGTGCCAATACTATGCTCATATGTATTTGTATTTGTTCTGAATACGCGCTTGCGTTCTATAAATACTCCCTCGCTTGATTTTTTTCTATGTGACGGTCACATAGTTCATCATTTTCCAACATATGACTTGAATGAGCTATTACATCATCGCTCTGGAATATTTTTTATCTTACACGACTCAAGCCTGCTCTAGAGGCCGTGTGGTCATGTCATTCAACATGTCCACATGAACATCTACAATAAAAGCTTGGCTTGGCTTTTTTTTTAATTAGAAATATGCAGTCAGTATATTTGTCTGTAGGGCTCATATGACGTCTTGTCAGTACGCCGGCATCGTTTTCCACCACCATATTAATATTTCGTTTAATTTGTCCTGGCTCTTTAGAAGAGTCATTCACGTTCCACGATTGTCTACCTATAGCTGTAAACTGTTGAGTGGACACACAGCAAACCCCAGGCCTACTGCTTGGTCTACAAAATGGTGATTTCCTTGAAATGTGAGGAGAATTGATGCTCAAACAGAACTGTTACTGATTCTCGGTTACAATTCTAAGAGAGACCTACAGAGAGAACATGGCTATTCGTTCTAAATTCTGAACTGCTAATATGGAATTTTGAGGCAGTTGACTGTTACATAATTTTTTGGTGACCTTGCCCCTTAACAGGAAGAGATACGAACTACTGGTAAACAGGGTAATTTCAAAAATATACCTCGTAAAGCAGCGTCAGCAACACGATTCGTTGCACACCACAAATTTGTCTGATCATCAGCTGAAAATTAACTACGCGAATCAGTCGCAGGAATATCGAGAAAAGCATCAAAGAACGGGGGTGTTCCAACAAAGTTCCAACACGCAGCTTCTTCTGTGCTGTAAATGTATAGTCCATATTTTTGGTTCGAAACGTTTGAGCTAATTGTCGGGTTAGTTTGTCTACAGATTGTTGCAGCGATGATCAGTTTGTACGACGTAGAAAACTCCACCAACCGTGTAAGTGAGTGAGTGAGTGTATATGATTTAACGTCGCTTTCAACTATATTTCAGTCATATCACGACGGTGGGTCCTATTCCTTTTCACACCCGGGAACCACACGGTTGGGGTCCTATTCCTTTTCACATCCGGGAACCCCACGGGTGCCTCAGTTAGTCGCCTCTTACGACAAGCTTTCTGAGGAGCTGAGGCCTCTTCTTAGCATGACCTGCGACGTGCACAACGACATCGCAGGTCAATCCCCGGAAGCCCCACGGGGCCCAACCGTGTAAGATTATTATTTAGTACTCATTTATCGAGCGACGTTCAATCGTTTTCAATCCCCGTTTTCTCACTGATGTAAACGAGTCGTCTAAATTGCGAAACCTTTCGTGAAATTATCATGATCCGAAACGTTTCTGAAATTTTTAAGAAAAAAAAAACGCTCCTAAAATCTGTGCATTTCAATAGAGGTGATCGTTCATACGAAAACGTTACTGGCACGCTAAAAGAGGCTGTAAAAGCTAGATTTTCCCATGCTTCTGTATTCAACTTAGCCAGGGGCTTGGGAACGTATTAGCAGTATGTAATCCGGTATATAATAATTAATCAATTCCCGCAAACGATTCTATAATGTGCTACTGGAAAGAATACTTTCCATCGGCAAAAAGAACGGTATCAAATGTGGCTTCACCCTTTCTAAGAAAAGTTGGAAGCGATAAGGTTGACCATTATCTACATTCTTTCTCTGTGATTATAAGGAATCTCACATTATTGTGATAATACGAACACACTGCGAAAATAGAGTTTGCGACATATGGCAGAATTGAGAGTGTTACAGGTGTATATTTTTGCCAGACTTCTCATATGTGTGCAGGTTGTTGAAATAAATGTCGGTTGGAATGAAAAAAAATGAAAAAAATGACTGACCTCTTATGGAATGGTCGGTCTGGAAGGCCTGCTAGTGGACAATTATCGACATATATGATCTCTTTAATCCATCCATTTGTGTTTCCCTCTGTGTTTGGTAACTCTAGACATCAGATCCGACATTCAATATTTAGGAAATATTCACACGAAATACCTTCTTCATACGACAGTTAGCATTAATTTCAAATATGCATGAAAATATAAATAATTAAATAAAGAAAACAACAATTTCTGCAAGAGAAACCCGGTTTGAGAAATTTAAGTTCTCAATGATGACAGCACGACATCATACACAGAAAAAAAAAATCTTAAAAATATAAGGACTATTCCCCGACTATTACTCCAGCAGAATATTCCTCAACATGACTAAGGAATATTCCTTACTATGTTATGGAATTTACCTGACATGATCCGCAATATTCCTTATTGAATTTTAAGGAATATTCCGCTGGTGTAATTGTCGGGGATAATTCCTTTAATTTTTTAGGATTTTTTTCTGTGTAATATCTTTACACAAAACACTTATTACAAGCGTCTAGTCCGTCATTCATAATTCAGCGGTCGTCCATTAAAGAATATCCGCGTCCATAATCCAAAGACCTATTCCATATTCCATATAACAGTATTAGCACCAAATTCAAAAAGACAATCATAGTATACATAAACATATGCTAGATTCCTGCAAGAGAGAAGCGGTCAGCAGTTTTCAATGATACCGGCAAGACATGATGATGTTCCAAAACTATCAAATCTGTATCGCTGATCAGTATTCTTAATCCATTATAATCGTTGTAAAGTCCTCTTCTAAAGAATTATGTATCTCAGTCACGCTTTGATTGTGACTGGTCATATGAGCACCATGAGGACTGGTCATATGAGCATCATGGGGACTGTTCATATGAGCACCATGAGGACTGGTCATATGAGCACCATGAGGACTGTTCATATGAGCATCATGAGGACTGGTCATATGAGCACCATGAGGACTGTTCATATGAGCACCATGAGGACTGGTCATATGAGCACCATGAGGACTGGTCATATGAGCACCATGAGGACTGGTCATATGAGCACCATGAGGACTGGTCATATGAGCACCATGAGGACTGGTCATATGAGCATCATGGGGACTGTTCATATGAGCACCATGAGGACTGGTCATATGAGCACCATGAGGACTGTTCATATGAGCACCATGAGGACTGGTCATATGAGCATCATGAGGACTGGTCATATGAGCACCATGAGGACTGGTCATATGAGCACCATGAGGACTGGTCATATGAGCACCATGAGGACTGGTCATATGAGCACCATGAGGACTGGTCATATGAGCACCATGAGGACTGGTCATATGAGCACCATGAGGACTGGTCATGTGAGCACCATGAGGACTGGTCATGTGAGCACCATGAGGACTGGTCATATGAGCACCATGAGGACTGGTCATATGAGCACCATGAGGACTGGTCATATGAGCACCATGAGGACTGGTCATATGAGCACCATGAGGACTGGTCATATGAGCACCATGAGGACTGGTCATATGAGCACCATGAGGACTGGTCATATGAGCACCATGAGGACTGGTCATATGAGCACCATGAGCACTGGTCATATGAGCACCATGAGGACTGGTCATATGAGCACCATGAGGACTGGTCATATGAGCACCATGCCGACTTTGGAGAAAAGATGTCTTTGACGATGCCTTAGACGACCAGTACTCTTTGTCCGAATGAATTTCCCAGTCGTTTTCTACAGAATGATGTATCTCAATCATGGTAAGGCCTGCCATTTCAAGACTCTATGAAATGATCAGATTATGACCGCAATATTTGGAAAGACAATTCTGATTGATTATCTGGTTCAAGCCGTTCTAATCTCAGTTCAATTTGAAGACCAGAGCAAACACAAAATATCTTCTCCTGGAAACAAAATTCTTTACTGCATACTAAAAGAGTCGTCATATGCAGTTATCATAACTATCGGTTTGCTATTCGGGGTATATTTCAAGATTAATTTTACGAGACGAAGTGATGAATATAGGTTTGCTCCAGGTAACAAATCAGCCATTTTGCGCGACCTGTTTTGAGTAATTTTGAAGGTTACTTATGTAACTATTTTGTTGTTTAATGAATTTTACTTCCCGAATTACTCGTTTTTGATCAATATTGAAATCTTATACTAGTTTTGCCATGCAGGAAGTGATATACCCTTTCATATAATTTGTTAATGGTGTATTTGAAAACGTGGTCGCCATAGAAATCCAGAAACTTAAAGAATATGAACTAGAATACCGGTTCTATTTTTGATGTCTGATTTAGTTTTCCCACATTTTAAAATGTCGTTTAAAGATTATAATGGTTTCGATCCCGGTAGTTCCGGAATAAACTTAGTAAACATTGGAGACAAACGATTTCACATACTTGAAATATTTTAACTGAATTTGTTGTCAAGGTTTTGCTCAAATGAGATAAAAAAATTCAAAACAATTTTTCAGTCAACAAGAGTAAGTCCGTCTTGACATCGCGATGCCTGCCCCAAATTTAACCATGAAATATCAGCATATCAATAACGGAAACATAAATATTTCAACTGACTCTCTTGACAATGTTTCGCTCAAATGAGAGAAGAAAATCGAAATAATTTTCTAGTAACAAGAGTAAGGCCGTCTTGACATGACAATGCCTGTCCCAAAATATATATCGATGTTATCAGCACACCAACAACGGAATTTCCAATTATGTTCACTATCACGTAAACAGATTCGTTCTCTGTGTGGCCGGATGAATATTGTTCGCTAATGGAGAAACGAACCTGTTACGCAGGCATTTTCAACCGCCTTTTCTCAGCCAAACACGAACAGAAAATGTATGATACTCTCATTTGCGAGAACTTCCCTTAAAGTGCATGTATCTTTCGCCTCCGTATATCCAGTGTTTGTTTAGTACGTTGATATAATTGATATTCGTTTCAACTCTTGTTCTGAATGGCAATGCGAGTGTTCTTGTGTATTTGATACGGATTTGATATTTTTGGAACATCATGATGTCTTGCCGGCATCAGGGAAAACTGTTGACCGCTTCTCTCTTGCAGGAAACTAGCCTATGTTTATATATACTATGATTGTCTTTTTGAATTTGGTGTTAATGCTGCTGTGCATGTTCCCATGTGTGTATTGTCATTGTTAATGCTGCAGATTTGTGTACATGCACGGTACATAGATCTTTACTCAAGATGGTACTCGATTTGATCAGGGCGGAAAAACTTGTCCGGCTGCATAAAATTATAAATAGCATGTATACAGCTGAGGAGGCTGCATGTATGATGGATAAGAGTGTCCTGGGGATTAGTGTCCCTTTTCATATCCTTTTCTATTGCAACTGAGGATGGACACTTATCTCCAATGTGGAGAAAAATGTCCTAGCTGGGTTAAACGATAAGAGTGGGACACTCGTAGCCACCGGACATCCTTAGCCTCCACACCGGCACTTATCAGTCTAATCTCAGTTCATTATGAATACACGCAGACCCCCGATATCTGACCCAGGAATCGAAAACCTATAAAACTTTAGTTTTCCCAGATTTTAAAATGTCATTTAAAGGGTTTATATTGGTTTCAATCGTGGGAGTCCCAGAGTCCATAATACACATGGAGAAAAACAACTTTACGATGCCCATGCATAATTCGACAGATCTGATTTCATGCAACAAACTCGATTTAAAGAAAGTGGAAAGTGCCATAATGGAGATTCAAATGAAAAAGACCCGGTCATCCAATTCTTTACTTGCATTTGAAAATAGAGCTACTGTTCATGGAGAAATATACTCGTTATTTTCTTTCAGCAAACTTTGTCCTAAAATAGGGGTCTCTCGTCTTTATGATTATACCATCGGTAGAGTTTGTAGTCTACTGGTGTCTGTGTAATTGTCTGACAGTAGAGGGTGTATATACAATCTGACGCCATGAGAATAATGTATATGGCCATGTGCATCCTTCCCACAGCGCATGCTCCATTTCGCAGGCCCATTTATCACCCCTGCCTCCATTAGCGGAAGTTGACCTTTACTACGTTGCTATGACGTATAGGGGGAAACCCACGTACGCACGGTTCAGTTTGAATTCGGCCGAACAACTCCTTCAGTGTTGCACATGAGCGAACTACTTTTCATATGCTCTGTCCAGATAAACACAGAAAATAATCTCCAGATAATTCTTTTTAGCGCTAGGTCAACAGCGGTATTATGTAGACTTGAAAAGTAATCGAAATGTTCGGCAAACATCTATTTTACTATATATGATGTCACTTCCGGCGATGTGCGCGAAGGCCCCGAATCCGGCCCAAAAATCTGACTGGTGGCTGGGGTATTATTAGACCCCCAGCGAGGTCATGTGTAGGCTCATCCAGTGAATTGGTGAGATATGTAAGATGCGGGTGACGTCTGGAGACTGAAAAACAATCATATGGCTCCACAGGAAAGCCACTCTCGGCACCTCACGTTCAGAGTAGAATACGGAGTATTCAGCCGCGCTTTTAATCAGATGTTCATGTGGAAACTATGAGGTGACCACAAGGCTGCTAGCACCGGCTTAGCGGAATTAGATAGTCTGGCTCGAGAGCTGTGATGATAGATTTATTACCTTTTTTGTTTGTAATCTATATTGCAATACTAATATAAAAAGCTGCCAAAGAAAATTTGGTAGCTTATGGGGAGCCTGTGGCGTAGGTATATCTTTATGGCGCTCTAACGAAGGGGCTGAAGGGCTGCATGGTAGTTCCAGAACATGGTATAATGGCTATTGAATCAGTACTTTTGACATGGTATTCCTACTTTATCCGGGGCTAGGAGTCGTTTGAACGTCAAGCACTTTGCACCTTCAAGATGTTCAAATGAACAGTCACAATCACGTGACTGACATCAATTATACTCCACAGAAAGACTCAGAAATGGCATTTTTCTAAAGAATATCATGATGTCTAGCTTTCATCATTGAAAACTGTTGAACGCTTATCATGTACGAAACAATCTAGTTTTTATTAAATTTTCATTTTATGCATATTTGGAAAAAAGGTATTTTTCGATTATTGACGCGGAAATTCTTTTGTGGACGACGGTTGAATATTGAATGTACGACGTCCATACACAATACACACGGTTTTCCGATGAATGTGGACACGACACGACACGCGGCACGTGTTCTCGTGTTATCGTGCCACGACCTTTTTGATGACCGCTGTTAGCCATTTGCGCCCCTATTTTTCGTATCCCCTGAGGCGAGTTTACGAGAGGACGAGAACACGCGAATGGTAGGTCGCGGCACGCGAATGGCATCTTCCTCGTGTTCTCGTGTACTCGAGCCGCGATCTTTCCAATGGCCGCTATCGGCCATTCGCGCCTCTAATTTTTGTACTCTCGCCATCTCGCCTGGCCAGATAGCGAGAACGCGAGTGGCCGCTATCGGCTTCCATACAATACACCCTCATCCCTTTCCCCTACACTCCCAGGGCAGGAAACATTTCTTATATAATATAGTAGCACTACCCAGTGGAACGCATGGCTCATACTTCTTCTTTCATACTACTTCATACCTATAATGGCCCGGACGGACGCCTAGGACGTGCGGCTCATTTTATGATATAGATATCAACGTGGTCGAACACTAGTGTGGAATCTCTTATCCTATTCACACTTGGACGCGAACCACGTCTCGCTTAATGCTTGATTGGATGAATACAGTACTAGAGACATTTGATTCCGCCGGACTGAACGCGCAAATACGATATCAGATATACAGACGTCTTGTTAAGAATGTTGAAAGATTTTGTGTGAATAACCTAATTGACTGGACGCATAGACCTACATATGTACGCATCTTCATACACTCGGCGTTATATTAAACCTCCTGTTGGAAGTGTGAATGTACCAGTCCACTTGAAGAGCTTTGGCGACTTTGCTATGAGGACTAACGAGTATAACATGCCGCTTGTTTGTGTCAAAGGCATACATATACTTAAAGCTAGGGTGCGTTGGAGAACGTAGGTCAGCTGTGTTTTTTTTAAATAAGATAAATGTGATTTATCTTACTTTGAAGATTGTAATTACACCAGCAAAGGCTCAAAACATGAATTATACAATGTTTGCAGGGTGAATGTGATCTAACATAAAGCAATCCAGCGTTGTTAAGTATATGCTAAAATGGGTAGAGAGATGATTTATTCTGTTCAAATGTCTCTGCTATGAAAGTGCGTGCTGGATATAAACAGTGCGTTCAAAGAATATTTTATCTAGTGTTTTGATCTATGTTTCGCCAGCGATGAATTGAATTTAACTTCCTAGTTCTAAGATTTAGAAGTTGTTTTTTGTGTGTGTGTGGGTGTACAATATAGGTATGGTGCAACGCATGATGAGTCAGACCCTGAACGTACACAGGGTTTGCAAATGTATGAAATGAAACTATATATGAAAACAAGCGCTGGATGAGCGCAAAGACCTCCGTCGAGGCAACAGGGTCCGTAGCGTAATACATCACTGAATAACATACGGCCGGATGCCAAGCTCAATTTTGCATTTGTTGGACGTTAGCTTCATCAATGGTAATTAATCTGGGATTGAGGGTTCCTCACTAGCATGTCCAGACAGGGACGTGAAAGTCACATTCCCAGCAAATAATTTTTGTTTCATTTGACGTGCTTGAAATATTGGGGTATGGAATAGAGTATATTGATGGAAAACCTGGAAAAGTGCTTGAGACATTAGGCCCCATCCCACCCACACCTCCCCATGAGAGGATCCCCTCACCCAAATCAACACGTTAGCGACAGAAATGAGACCCTGTGTGCCTAGTTGTACCAACTTGCTTGTGATTTTGTGCTATAGGCCCAACACAGCAACACTTCATATTTTGTATGTGTACAGTATAGCATCATCATTGATGAGAGAATGCTCTTCAAAACACACCTCATTTTACCGACACTTCGTTCTGATCTGTCTCAACATCATATGATGAGGATTCAATGCGCTTGGTATAATTTTGTATACTGGTGTTACAGGTCACCTTCGCCTTCACCTTACTGTATCAATGACCATGGACTTGTACATGTATCACATTCACATTGAATGGTGATGGCTGATGAGAATATTGCCCCTATGGAACAAATGACTGGATTCCACGCAGCAAATATTTATTGTGTAACAGTGAGAAGAAAATTAATTGTATAAACATTCCAAGCCTCATTGAACACAAGCCGCACCATACTTGATATGAATATAACGCGCGTCCATTAGCTCGCTTGGACGTCGCTTAGTTAAATATGGACTCGCAAAAATCTCAAAATTTTCAAAAGCCACAAAAATGCCCTCAGCTTGTACAGAGTAAGTAAAAATACTTATGTACAACTTGATGTTTAGAAATGACTGTGTTGAGCGGTTCTATTCCCAACTTCTCTTTTATTCTATGTCATAGAGGACAGGGTTTGGTAGATAATTAAAAACTGTATTAACTCGGCTTCAAATTTTAAAGAATGACTTTAATTGAGCCAAAGATGAAAGAGAAATACACTTATAAAAAAATCTATTTAAAAAAATATATGTTTATATTAATTTCCATAATTTATTGAAAAAAACTCTACGTAGACTTCGACCACCCAATATCACACAGGCCAGGTAACTGTGAGAACAAGTGAAAGATACCCATCGAGTTGAGCGGATTTGCAGATAAACAACAACAAAAAATTGCACTTTGTGCCTCACGAGGCCCTTCTCCATAGAGTGCATGCCAGTTATTTTTCTAGACTACAACAACAGTTTTTGCCTGTATCACAGTCCGAGCTTCCGATTACCCTTCAACCTTACCCAGACGACGGATAATTTTTGACAGATTGTCCGGCTAGGTTGTTGATCGGATTCACAGATCATGAATTCCACCGTGACGGATTCACCGTTGGGAAGACTTTTTCTTTATTCAAAGTCATGTACTCGGAAGTTCCGTGGTCATACCCATGTAGTTTCAAGTTTAGTTTGCTACTCTATATGACATCTGTTTACGGATCCATGAAAAATCTACAGATGATCCAGCATTTTCAGTAAATCATGCTTCGAAATGTTCGTGACGGAATCACCTGAAACAGACATGACTCTTGACTAGTGTTGCTTGTCTATTTTTTTGCTGCTCTGTTTCAATCTGACTATTCTTATATGACATCTCTTACTAACATACAGTACCCAAGGATGATAAGATTGTTTTCATCGTGAGAAAAACGCGACTGGATCATCCCAGGGGTTAAATCTAGTCCGTGACGGAATCGACAAAAATCGTGATGGAATCACGAGTGCGCTTTTTAAATCTTATCGGTAAAAGTGCTTTATTAATTACACATTTTCTTCAAAAAAATATTCCTAGAGTGAATTTATCTCTTCTACTTAGAAAATTAAAACTCTGACCTCTTATTTTTACTAAGGTATACAGCTCCCGCCACATGCATATCTTTTCTGCAGATGTTTCAAAATAGTATAGTTTTCAGTAAAGTGCAATTTTTCTTCTTTGACAATTTAGAATTTCCCGAGTTCTTCATGTTAAAAAATTGCAGGAAAAATATTTCGCTATTAAAACACATCTTCTCTATTATTGGCTTGTTCCCGGGGATCATAGGAAGCGAATAGAACAAACAGCATGCTAATATAGGGGCTACGACAGAATGTGGAGTGAATTTTATTTTATGCGAAAAAGGGCTGTTTAGCAATGTCCGCTTTTCCGTGGAATTCATGAGCGCACGATTGAAGTATCATGGGAAGATATATATTTTCAGTCGCTATCTCCCCCCTCCCCCCCAATCTTCAAACAAAAGGAAAAGAAAAAGCCGAGAGAGCGCCTCGTGAGGCAGAGTTATTTTTCCAGACTACAACAACAACAGTTTTTGCCTGTATCACAGTTCGAGCTTCCGATGACCCTTCAACCTTACCTAGACGACGGATAATTTTTGACAGATTATCCGGCTGGGTTGTTGATCGGATTCACAGATAACGATTGAAGCATGGGAAGATATATTTTTTCAGTCGCTATCTCCCCAACCCTCACCCCCCAACTAAAAAAAAAAAGAAAAGAAAAAGCCGAGAGAGTTCTTCGGAGTTTTACGTTTTTGACCTATGACTTTGAATTTGACTTCTCACTTCCGACTCGCATCCTGGTGAATGACACTCGTCCTTTATCTTTTTGCCGATTCAGAGATTCTCGAGGAAGTTTCCAATTATACTATCTGGAATGCGAGTTTTTCTTTCGTGAAAATTTACTCTTTATGAAAGCGCAGGTTTGTCTTCGTCGAAAACCGGCAATCTGTACCAGCGCGAAGCTATACTGTACACGCGCGAATTTAGTACCCTCGAATAAAGAGACCCGGTGGAAGCGCTGCAAAGGATACACACCTTTTGTGACGTAAGCATTCATTTGTGTCCAAAGAAAATTCAAGATTTCGTCGGGAACCATGACGATCCCTATTGGAAATACTATGAGTCGTGGGTTCCCCATATGACAATTATTTGGCGGGGGATTTCACGTTGCGCTCCTAGACCTCCGTCTGATCGACGGAGGTAAAAATGCATCTAACGGAGGTAAAAATGCATCTAATCCGAGACCAGCAACTGTTCCACAAACTTAGAAATAGAATTGAGAGAACTCGGTTTATAATTTATCCACTTATTGAGTTTTAGATTCTTATAATTAATATAAATACCCATTTTCTGACCACCTATTCCACGTTCGATCAATCAAAAATCTTAAGGTAAACATTTTCTCCACAACTGTAAGCGGACATCTTGTAAGTTAAACCGACATAATTGTATCAGGTTGTTCGGTTTCAGTTATAAGGTCGCATATTTTTGGTAAAAAGGAACATATTTCCGGTAAATGCATGCTAAAAATACTGAAAAGCCAGGAAGCACTTTTTATAAACAAAGAGTCAAATTTCATGCATTTGTCCTTCTCGATTTTTCAAGCAGACTGCTTTCCTGTGTACACTTCGAACACTATTTTCCGTAAGTTCTTGCAACAAGGGGGAAAACCTTTCCGGAAAATACCGAACTATGCAAAGGAGCAATGTTTGATGAATAATGAGCCCATTTCCATTTAAATGCTCTGTGTGATTTTTCAAGTCTGAAACTAACACGAAAACACTGTACACGTCAAAAAACAATTTCAGGGCGGTCTTTGTACAAAGGGAATGTTAACAATACCGAACTCAACATGTAACCATCTCGGTCATCTATGCGCGGTAAGACCGACCCTGGGATCCTGTGTATCCATTTTCAGTCTATTTTTGGCAACTATATGAGGGAATTCCCCGAAATCAACACCACGTGATGTCGTCAGCCAATCAGCTAAACTCTACGGACGTAACCCCAACGTAACCCGCCATTTTCGAGTCATGTGCTGTCCTACTTGTTCAAAATCTACGACACCTCTTGAAAGATACGGAAGTTATTCATATCTGTATCTTTTGTAAGCTCAGACAATATATATTCCAGAAGTTGTATGAAAAGCATGTAATTTATCAGATTTCTCGAGCCTGTTCTCCGCCGGATGAAGACCGAACAGTACTGTATATGGTAAAGTATCGAATATCGCTCCGTAATAATGGCGACACACGATTCGCAAGCCATCTCATGGATGACGAATTGTACGCAAAAGTGTACCGAACTAGGCTCGGAAGCACTTTTTGGTCAACATGCAAACGTCCATCGGGATTTCACGTCTGAAGCTTCGCAATGAACACAACAAAGGAGCGCATTTTCTCGAGTCCTGAATTGGATACGAAATCAGCATTATTCACGTAGCCCACAAAAGAGTTTGTGCTCTTACGCACGAGAAACACAAGACCCTGTGGTGTGTTTTCAAACAAACAACAACAACCCAATGACCAATTATGAAGGCATCCTGTATTTAACTGTCTCGGCAAGGTACACATGATATTCATTACCTTTACCAGTATACGTGTATACGACAGATTCTCACATTGTATATGAGTAATATCATATTCTACTAAGGTAGATATTTTTTCACGAACAAAGATTTTCTAAAGCATAACGATTGTTTTCTACGACGTCCATTACTCCATGAGACGATGCAATCCATCACTCCATTATGACGCAGTATTAATTCGCCGCGATAAAACAAATTATTAATCCATTATAACGTATATACCACGTTCATTAATCTGTTATAACGGATTACCTAATTCGCTTTAACGGATTACGCGATTTGTCATAATGAAGTAATTCATTACGGATTACATGATAGCATGTTCAGTTTTTTTGTGGCACTAACTAGGCG
>JAVTVY010014489.1:0-59476 GCA_036873755.1 Hanleya hanleyi | reverse complement strand
GAATGGCAGGCAGCGTATGCAGCAATGCCCCACATCACATTCGTGGAAGGCCTACCTAACCTGGCCGATTTGGAACCCGACACCTTGGTGGTTCTGGGTGATCTCATGGCGGAGACGGATGCGCGGGTCACCCAACTCTTTACCAAAGGCAGGCATCATCGACGGCTCAGCATCATCTACATTGTGCAGAATCTGTTCAGTAGAAACAAAGAACCTCGGAACATCAGCTTAAATGCCCACTACCTGGTGGTCTTCAAAAACCCGAGAGATACCACTCAAATGCTGCACCTGGAGAGACAGATGTATCCCGGCCGCAAGCCGTTTGCGTTAGAAGCCTTTAAAGATGCGACAACCCCTCAGCACGGGTATATGCTCTTCGACCTCAAGCAAGCCACCCCCGACCACCTTCGACTACGGACCGGCATCTTTCCCGGAGAGACCCACCACGTGTACATGCAAAAATAATGTAAACACATCCACAGTGGCACCGCCAGCTGGGCTATGTGTGTTTGATGATGGGGATAATCAAAAGAATGAATACCATAGCATGGTTGACTTTGTCTCTGTTCTCTGAAGTAGATAAAAAGAGCAGAGTTGTGGATTCTAGCATTAGTTGTACATGATGTCTGCGCGAGTACGGAAGCACGCTCCGACGCTCCGTGTATTGAAGACGGCCCCACCCGAGTTGGTCCGAACCATTTTACGCGGTGCGGACCCTGACCTTGTATGGTGTCTGTGCGAGATCGGGTGCAACCTGTTAAAAGGCAACGTTCCACTGACTCCGGCTCAGAAGACCAAGTTGGCCAAGCATAAGACAGGTCTCCGAACCCTAGTCCAGAAGCGGGTCCCTCAAACACAAAAAAGGTGTTACAGAAAGGCGGCTTTCTCGGGGCCATTTTAGCACCGTTGGCCGCTTCCGTGTTGGGTCCAGTATTGGGTGGACTCTTCGGCCGACAATGAACCACACGACAAAAATGGTCCTCGTCGAACCACGGTTCTTTCAAAACCATCGCCCTGCCCTGTGCCACCTACGGTGAAGACCATAAACACCCTCGATGGAGAGATGCAACAGATTTTTTGCAAAGACCGGGGTTAAGCGACAGTGAGAAAGTACAACGGTAAATGAGACGCTTCAGCGGTACATGACGTTCATGGACCAATACAAAACCTTCTCTACCCCAGCACCACCACCACCACGTGACACACTGCCGACCTCAGCACCGCTCCAACAACCGCCATTACCAGGGGTACCACCCACAGCCCCACAGTGGGTGGAAGACGAAGTGCTGAAGAGTGTACCTGCATCGTTCAAGAACAAGCTGGCCTGGTATTACAACGGATGAAACGGAATCCTAACATGACTTGGAATGATAAAGGCGAACTCCTGGTACAGAATCAGGTGGTCCCCGGGACCCACATGACGGATTTAGTGAATGATCTGATGCGTCAACGCAGATCGCACACGGATCCTTGAGGATGGGAGGTCTTCGCTCAAGGCTTGAAAGACATGCATGTACCACAGGAATTGGTGGGGAACCCCCACCGCTGGGCCTTTATGCAGCGGACCCAGCAATCGCCGAGTGGCCCACTACCTTCTTGGGAAGCCGAATGGGAACCGCAGTCACCCCCCAAAACAGCACCACCACAACGGGCACCTTCTTTTCAGACCTTTAAAAAACCATCCTCGATCAGGACACCCCACATCTCCAGAGCCGTGACACGTAGCAAGTCACCGCGACGAATACGACGCCGGACACAACCGCCCAAGGCATGGAACACCTATTAAAACCAACAGCAGCAACAGGACAGCTCAGTCGCCATGTTCTACCTCACCCTACCCAGTAACAGTTCGCTGGATATGTTTCCTGACAACACCTTGGCCAAGTACGTCACCCAGTTACCGCAACCGTTGCATTTACCTGGACGCTGGGAATGTGGCCTCGTGGATATCCAATACCCTTACTCGTGGTACAACGTGCGAGCCAATGAAGTGTGGTACGAGGTGACCTACGAAGCCAAAAACACCCGACTCACCCTGCCCGAAGGCCAATACGATACCCCCAAGGAGTTCATGGGTGGGCTGTCAAGACTGTTGCATTATAAGGCTCTACGGGAGATCACGAATACTTCAAAACCCATCAAAGCCTATCCCTTCAAGAATCACGTGGACTTCGATTACAACGCACACAACGACAAGGCACAGATCCTTCTCACCGCCAACGTGAGTGTCGTACTGAGTCCTATCCTACAGCAAATGCTGGGTCTCGCTCACGCGACCTACACGGGTCCATCCGAGGACCATGGGCAGATCCCGATGGATATGAAGTCGGGTATGTACGGACTCTACGCCTACTCGGACGTAGTCGACAACCACATCGTGGGCGATATCAACACACCTCTGTTACGGGTGGTGCCCATTAAAAAGACGTATGGAGATCAAGTCACCCACAGCTTCACTCACATGCTCTACCTGCCCGTACGACAAACCGACATCAACACTATCACGGTGGATATAAGAGATGACACGGGACGACCGGTGGCATTCGAACGCGGGAAAGTAGTGCTGACACTTCATTTTCGACAAGCACGTGCTCCCCGTTTTGTATAATGAAGGTGCCTTACGAGTGCGATGCACGCAGCTATGTGGACTATTATGCCCAACAGGCCGTTGGTGGCCTTCCCGTCTTTAGTGGTGCACGCATGCAACGAGGACATGGGCTGGGCAACATACTCGGGAGCATCGTCAAAACGTTCCTGCCCTTGGTGACGCGTGGGGTGAAAGCGATCGGCAAACAAGCGGTACGCAGTGGACTGCAAGTGGCCGGTGATGTCTTGGGGGGTACGGCACCCAAAGAATCCTTGAAACGGCGGGCCAAAGAAGCGGGAGGCGTCTTGGTCGCCAAAGCACAACGCACCGTAGGGAATAAAACACCTGCACCACCGAAACCATGCACCAGTCGACGACCGTCCCAGCGACGACGCACATCGAAGACCCAGGATATCATTTCTTAACCATGTTATTGATCCACGCGGAGTCCTGCCCCTCCACCAACAGTGAATTTGATTTGTGGACCGTGCCGCCCACACAGACCAGTGTCGAACAAGGATTATGGGTGGAGCATCTCCCGCTCTCCAGCATCAACGAAACAGGGCCCCATCGAGTTCACCATCAGTAATGCGGATACGGCCTATGTGGATTTAGCCCATACGTACTTGTATGTGAAAGCCAAGGTCGTCAATGGGAATGGTTCCAGAATCATCCAAGCTGCAACGGTGGGCCCGACGAATCTGTGGCTGCACTCGATGTTTCAACAGGTGGATATCTTTCTCAGCGACAAACTCATCAGTGACTCGACCAACACGTACCCCTATCGAGCCTACATCGAGACGCTGTTGTCAAATGGACGAGAGGCTAAAAATCTCAGCTGACAGCCGCTTTATTCTACCAGGACACACACGAGCACATGGACACGGTGCACAATGAAGGATACAACAAACGGAAGGCTTCGCTGCGAACAGCGCCTCGGTGGATCTCGTGGGTCGACTGCACGCAGACATGTTCATGCAAGACCGGTACCTCTTGAACAAGATCCCCATCAAAATCCGACTGATACGGGTACCTCCGACCTTCGCCTTGATGGCCACTAACGTAGACGGGCATGCAGCTGACTGTAAGATTGTCATCCAAGACACAGTCCTGTATGCCCAAAAAGTGAAACCGAATCCAGCCGTTCAACTGGGACACATGAAAGCCTTGGAAACAAAACCAGCCCAGTACCCTATCCGACGTGTACAAACCAAAGTGTTTTCTGTGCCTGCTGGAAATATGACCGCCAACAAAGAAAATCTGTTCCTGGGGGGAACTACCCAAGCGATTGATCCTGGCCTGTGTGGAAAATACCAGTTTCAGCGGAGCCTACCCAGAGAACCCGTTTGACTTTAAACATTTCGGCATCAATTTTGTGGCCCTGCATGTGGATGGACAACAGGTGCCAGCTACGGCCTTGACACCGAACTTTGGGCGCAGGAATTTCATTCGAGCCTATCAGAGCCTGTTTACAGCCACCGGTCAAATCAACCAGGACGAAGGAAATATGATCAGTCGGGAGAACTACGCGAACGGATACACGTTGTTCTGTTTCGATCTGACCCCACCTTAGAGAACGACCATCAGCTGGCCCTGGCCAAGCAAGGCAATTTACGGTTGGAAATCCACTTTGCACGAGCCCTCGGGACCACCGTCAATGTGATCTGCTACGCCGAGTTTGACAACATCATTCAAGTGGACAAGGCGCGCAACGTCCTGTGTGACTTCTCCACCTAACATAGATACAGACCAGATAACCACCGTGCTGGAGAATGACCCAGAGACACGTATGGTCTTTCAAGGGGTGTTCGCCCGAGATGTATTCCCATTAGACCGTATGTATCCTGCTGCTTACGTTCTCAACACGGACCCGATGGATCGGTCCGTTGAACATTGGGTGGCCGTGTACTTGACAGAAGCGCAGGGCGAATACTTTGACCCGTACGGCCTGCCATCCCGATTTAACAGACTTCATGGATCAAGGCACAGAGACGTGGTGTTGGAACAGTCAAACGTTGCAAAGCCTGGCCAGTAGCGTGTGCGGACAATATTGCTTGTTTTACCTGTACCATCGATGCCGGGGCAGAACCTTATCTACCATCGTACAGATGTTTGACGAGTACCCCAAGGCCGAGGACCGCGATGTACTCGTATATGACTGGGCCGCCGATCATTTCAATGTACAAGCCCCATTCTGGGCTTAAGTTCTTTCAATGTACAAGCTCCCCTGTTCTGGGCTTAAGTTTACAAGCCCCATGTTATGGGCTTCAATTCTTTCAATGTACAAGCCCCCTGTTCTGGGCTTCAGTTTTCACGTGGTTGTTCTCACGTTGTTGTTACTGAATAAAACAAAATGAGATCTCATAAAAAAACCCTGTCTTGTGTGTTTCTATATGAGCATAATGCATGAAACACCGTATTAGCCAATCAGTGGCCTAGAATGGAGCCAAAGGTAACCCATCCATGTCCAGAAAACATTACCCGGGTGTACAAGAACCCGGATGTAGGCACGGACGTAGGCGAAAGCATCCCAGAACCCGGATGGAGGCGCAGACGTGTACCTAGTACCCGTCCATTGGTTCTTTTTATCGATGGCTCATTGGCTCTTTTTCTCGAACGCTGATTGGTGCAAATGGAACTGCCCATCCTTCCCAGGTTAATTTACAATCCCCTTTTGGGGTTCAAGTTCTGTATATCGATGCCGCAACCATTGTTGCCGAACCTTACCGAAAGGGAGACCTTGGACCTGGATGCGACTTTTTGACCCGACATTCATCCGCGCACTGCCGATGATGACGCGCGCGCGCGCTGCGGCATCAGATCACCCCCGCGCGCGCGCGCGCGCTGCGGCCGGGGCGGGCCGGGGTGGGCCGGGCAGGGCCGGGAAAACCCCCACAGACAGGTCAGTACATGCATTCCTATCCACAAGTCAAGCCCCATTCACCCACACCGGAAGTGACGTCATACCCCTAATTTTACATGCACCCATCCATGACTGGATGCCCCTTCACGAATACTTCACTTTGATACCTCACTCGAGGTACCTCACTTTGATACCTCATTCGTGGCCCACCTAAACCCTAAAAACGTCTATTTCCACACCCGTTTCCCAGAATTCCCTGTCTGCGCATGCGCAAAATGTGGACAACGGCACAATCGGATGCCCCCTCACCTAGGCTTCACAGTGATACTTCGTGGCTCACCTAGATCCCAAAACGTCTATTTCCATACCCTTTGTCTATTACGCATGCGCATAATGACGACATTCCGACCCCACATCCACCTTACCTACTAGTCCCGTTAGATAGCTTGTCGTAAGACGCGATTAATTGAGGCACCCGCGGGTTTCCCGAGTGTGAAAAGAAATAGGACCCCACCAGTCGGGTCCCGCGTGTTAAAAGCAATAGAACCCTAGCCGTGTGGTTTTCGGGTGTGAAAAAGAAAAGAAACCAAACGTGTTGATAAATGTTGACAGAAATAATGATGAAAGTGTTGAAAGCGACGTTAAGTCAGATTCAGTCAATCATTCACTCAATCCTTAAATGGTGGGTGTTCATTTATCATTCGATATAATATATGTAACACGATATGAATTTAATTTCAACGTAGCAATGTTTAGGTGATGATCATATGGAGGCAATTCAATTGATGTCGAGTTACATAGACGATATCTGATTTCCTTATAATTTAATTGAATACAATGGAATAGAACAGACATTCGGTAGTTGAGAATGAACGTTTGGCGCTCGTAGCATTTTTTAAAAAGATATAAATATTACGAGCTAAGGCCCTCGCAAGCAAATTGAGCATTCGGAAAAAACTTTCGACTCAACGTATGTAGCAAATCGGACGACTGACCATATAGTAATACGTTTATCTACTGATGTGATGTGGCAAATGTATATATGGTAAGCGGCGTTATTACCGAGCTGTGTAAAGCGACTGGAATCAACTACAGAACGAGGCATTGCTTAATATATACTTATATCTGCGCTCCTGTATTGAAGATACTACGGCTCAACTCAGTCATACAGGTATAATGTCAGCTAAGTAGGTGACTTTAACAACAATTTTCCAATCGATATTATCCAATCGGTCCGTATCATGTTTTAGCGCCACTCAAAATTGATGTACATATATCCGCATGACTTTATCACTGTTTTAAAACAAAGCAAACCACCTGAATTGTGTAGCAAGCGCAAAGTAACTGAAACGAAAAATAACCAAGGTTCCATCCCTAATACAGACATTAGTTCACATCCCGCTACAGCGAGAGGATACGTTTGGGGTAAGTCATGGAAATACCGTGTCATTGTATCAACAATGTCTAGTTTTTTTATATTTGTGTCCTTTTCAGTGTACACAGCTAACAATATGGAACACATACCCCAATGTTCATTCTTTAATCACGGTATTGGTCTAATGACCTACAAAACAGACAAAATTTTACCCATCAAAATAAATCCTCCATCAGGTGATAGCCCCTACACATACCTTCACAATGACACATTACATGTAACGTAAGCAGTAGTAGAAGTGGAAATATGTTGTCATACATATGTAACCCCTACCCGTTAATTTTCGGGATTTTATCAAGTTCTCTGAAACGCTATAAGTGCCTCTATCACACTATACCCACCCATGTTTCAGACTGGCCACCCACCCTAGAAGGATGCGTATATGTATGGATGTATGGTCTAACAAAATATCACTATGAAATTTTTCTACACCGTGGGTTGATGTTCGATGCTGAAAGTGGACTTCGGAGGATGGACTATTGTCGTGCGACGGTCAACCTCAAATCCAAACATTCATGAAATGAATATTTAAAACAACCTCAAGATGGTTTCTTGCAAAAGAGAAGCGGTCATCAGTTTTCATTGAGAGCAATATACGATGCTGTTCTTTACATACAATTCTTATCACTGACCAGTATTGTTCATCCAAGTGAATTTCTAAGTCGTTTTCTAGAGACGTATCTCAGTCACGCTTTGATTGTACCTGTTCACCATGGAGATGTAAAACACACGATGTAAATACACGACCTTGTACGCTACGATCCTATAATTTTTCAGTGTACGATATTTATCACATATTTTGAGAAACTGAATGGAAGCGTTTTGTGATATAGCGTTGTTTGACAAGTTTCAGCGATAACGTACATTAAGGATATATCAAATGCTAGCGGTGAGATATGTATACGCCATACGCAGGTCCTTCTGGAACACTGCTATCCAGAGTTGTAATCGTGTATTTTGTTGTGGAGTGGCCATAAGAGAGAGTCACATTTATTCTTGTACACGCATAGCTCCAAATATGATGTATCATCTGGGCAGTAGTGGGGGGGGGGTTATATATCCTTCACAGCGCCGCATATATAGTGATTATCCAGTGCTAGGAGATCGTCTATATACGGTTTGGTGAACGAGAAGAAACAAGCTTTGAAATTGTTATCTTTTGACAATTTCTGAATATACGAGAACAGATGTCTGCCAAAGGTGGTGCACAATTTCTAGCCACTGGGATATCTATATGCTGATGGTATATGGTGTTACCGAATTTCACATAGATATTGTTAATGAGAGAATGAAGCAATTCTATAAACAAAGAAACATCTCAAGAAAACCTTATCGTTACTGACTTTAACATAACGATGACCAGTTTCGTTGACTACCGAACTAAGGTATCCAATAACGTCTTGATTAGGAATAGTATCATAGAGAGTCCACAAACCACAATTACGGTATGTGTCCTTTGTCATCTAGTTCTCCCATCAACCTTTACTGGATTGAAAGGAAACTACAGATGGCCCTAATGGCACATCAATATAAAAATGAAGCGCGCCTTCTCTCTTGTCAACTTAACAACAAAAGAGACGATTACAATTTCGACATCATAAACTATCCCTATCTGGACAGTAATATTCCAGTGGGACCTGCATGTGGCGTTTATATATCTCACTTAGTAGCATTTTTAAGGTCCGCTGTTAAATGTGACGAATATATCCGCGTCACAAAACATTACCGCAGAGACTTATAAAACATGGCTGTAGCACCAAGCCCCCCAACGCAAAGTTTATCAAATTGGCGATACATATCGCAGCTGATAGCAAAATACGACCAAGATAGCAAAATAGTGTGCAAGATCTATCATTTCGTCACTTTTGTCGAATTCCGCTTGATTCGGGGCTTGTGTTACAAGATCCTCATTATGTTCATATGAACAGACACAATCAAAGCGTGACTGAGATACATCACGTTTTAGGTAACGACTTCACAACGAAAAAAGAATAATGATCAGGATTCGATATTTTTAGAACATCATGATGTGTTGCTTTCATCACTGAAAACTGTTGAGCGCTTCTCTCTTACCTTATAAGAAACCAACCTTATTTATGTATACCATGATTTATTATTTTAATTTGGTGCTAATGCTATTATATGAATTAGGTTTTTGGATTAAGGACGCGGAAATTCTTTATTGGACGACGCCTAAATATTGATTGACGGACTAGACGCTTGTATTCCGTGAGACACTTTGAGTTGTAAATTCGACATATGAATATGGCAACACGATAATTCTCTCAAAATGAGTTTACAGCATGTAGTGCTCTTGCAAACACATACGTTTGGTAGCACAACGCTTAGAACCGGTGTGGAGGCTAAGAGAATATCCTCTACACCCTTACCCTCATCTCCTGTGTAGAGTTTTCTTTGGGAGGGCTTGAGTGTCCTGGCGCATAAATCCGTATTACGTTCCATTTTATAGGGATAGGACATTAGTAGTAGGAAGAGGGCAAATTCATTAGGAAAAATGAGGGTCCAAAATGAGTCATGCGGAGTGACCTCACGATGACGAGTCAAAGGTCACATCCGGGTCACTTCACTTCTTGTGACGTCACATCCGGTCCAGCAAGAGTTATCTGTCCCTACATAAGACCCCAGTGACTTCCAGTGTTAATCCATGGGGAATGCATGATGGGATATGGGTGGTAATTTTTTTATTATTTTATTTTATTTTGTGGCACCTTGTTTTGTTTGTCTCGCGATGTAGAACACGGTGAGAGGGGTATCGAGGCCAGGCGTTGATTTTCACTGAAAAGTTCAGGTAGGTCTGGGGTGGATATGTTAGGTCCATTCTGGCGCAGTGGACAACGTTAGTCCCAATGGGGAAACCACTCATGGATATTTGCGGTGTGGCCCCTTTTTTCTGTCTCGTGCTGTAGAACACGATAGGGGGGGGGGGGGGATCTCGAGGCCATGCATTGACTTTTTTAAAAGTTACTGTGCGCATGCGCACTAGGCAAGTAGCACTAAGGTGGACATTTTGGGCTCTAGGTGGACCCATTTTGGTCCGATCAAGCTGTGTGAGGTATCAGTTTGAAACATTCGTGGGGGTGCGTCACACTGGATGGGTGTGGGGTAGGAATATCTGCACATGCGCAGTAGAAAAGGGGTAGTTGAATGGACATTTTCGGGTCGCGGTGGGTCAATAGTGAGCCGATTGGGCCGTGTGAAGTATCAGTTTGAAGCTCTCGCGGGGTAGCATCCGACTGGACTAGTGTGCCGTCAGTTTTCAACATTCTGCGCATGCGCAGACAGGAAATTGTGGGAAAAGGTTACTGGAATGGACATTTTGGGGGTCGAGGTGGACCCATAGTGCAGCTAATGGGTCGGGGAGGGTATCAGTTCTCATGAGGTAGCGTCCAACTGGACTGGTGTGGAGTAAAATTAGCGCAATGGTGCCCAGGCGCAGGCAGGGAATGTTGGGGAGAGGATATTGGGATGGAAGCCATGTGAAGCGCTCCCCCAGGTCGATCAAGTCATGGGTGGGTGCATGTTTTCACAGAAAAAACAGAGTCATAGAAATGATAATGTAGTTGTTGTTGTTGAGATAGTGTGGTCTCTCAATTTCGGGGAAGTAAAAGTCAAGGGAAGTAATCCAGTTTAGTGGCACAGAAAGCAGAAATTGTCAGGGTAAATTTTTCGGGGAATTTTCCGGGAAAACCCCTGTTCTATTTACAGATCACTCGGGAGTAGTAGAGAAAGGTGAGTTGCGGAGGTCAATGGAGTGCGTTTGGAGGAGATTAGGGTTTTTTTCATCCGGCTACTTGGTGGAGTGTGGTGGTGGTGTTAGTGGTGTGCGGTGGTGGTGGTGGTGTGTTTGATGGTGGTGGTGGTGTCTGTGGTGGTGCTAGTAGTGGTGTGTGGTGGTGGTGGTGGTGGTGGCCATGATGTGGCCAGATGATGATGTGAACAGATGAGAGAACAACAACAAGGCTGACAGGTCAATCACCTTATTATACCCACCAGCACATCATCGACCTCCATGTGTTCTTCCATTCGAGGATGCGTTTCTATGGGAACTGAAATATTCGGTCTCGAGATGCGAGCGTGATCCGTGTATGACACTTTAGTGACGTCTCAATTGACTGGGATGCGTAAAGACTATATCACACTCTGCACATGGATGCGTGGGTACTTCATGGCGTGGAAGTGTGTGACCACGTAAATGTCCATGCGGTGAAAGGCCTTGGAACAAGTCGTACACGTGAACATCGTCGTTGAGTGTCTGCGGAATGGAACGTCAACTGTGCAGGTCTGTAGGATACGCTTGATTTTATGGACAATAACGCCCGCCAACGCCTAGCTTAACGCTTCAAACCCTGGTGAAATAGCGCAGAAGCTCTGATTTTATAGATGTTCCATGGAATTGCCACTAATTCATCGAAATGTCCATTGTTACGCCTTGACGCCCGTCTCAACCCCTTAACGCCCATTCTTTGCGCCTTAACGCCCTATCTCAACGCCTTAACGCCTTATCTCAACGCCAGGTGCATGCGCATGCGTGTGATGACGTCACTTGCGAGACTTCACTATCTCAACAACGTTCTCATTTCTATGACTCCGGTTTTTTTCTGTGAAAACATGCACCCAAAAATGAGTTGATCGTCCTGGATGAGCGCTTCACATGGATAACCTCTACGACCCAGAACGCCCATTATGGGCCGACCTCGACTCGTTTCAATGCCCTTTCCCCAACATTCCCTGCCTGCGCCTGTGCACCATTGCGCTACTTTTAATCCACACCAGTCCAGTTGGACGCTACCTCATGAGAGCTTCAAAGTGATACCCTTCCCGACCCATTCGCACCACTATAGGTCCACCTCGACCCCCAAACGTCCATTCCATTGCGATTTCCCACAATTCCCTGTGTCTGCGCATGCGCAGAATGTTAAAAGCGGACGACACCCTAGTCCAATCGGATGGTCCCCCACGAAAGCTTCAAACTGATACCTCACTCGGCCCAATCGGCCCACTATTGACCCACCGCGACCCGAAAACGTCTATTCATATACACCTTTTCTACAGCGCATGCTCAGATAGACGATATTCCGACCCCGCACCCATCCAGTTGGACGCTACCCCACGAATGCTTCAAACTGATACGTCATACAACCCAATTGGGCCATTCTGGATCCACCTAGACCCCACTAATCGTGATAAACATCGCGAGACAATGGAAACAAGCTGCCACAACCCATAGTAAAATTCACAAGAAAATTAAATGACCACCCCTATCCCATACATGCATTAATGAACATAATTATATAATCCTGTCATTTACTAAGTAAGATTGATTGTATTTTAGTGCTATAAGTAGTATAGATAGCGTAAATCTCTTAGCATTTCTGCGGGTGGAGAAGGAAACGAGGTAGAAATGGGACGGAGGGATGACATCACGTCAGGGTCAAAGATCACGACTGCGTCAATGGTCGTGGTCGGTGACGGGGTTGCCAGGGCAACATGGATAATAGAGAAGAGGTCACGTGACGGGTTGGGGTGCATGTAAATCTAGGATTTTTCCTGGAACAAGACGGAAAAACTGTCGTCAAATGGGTGAAATCGTTATTGTTTTCATAGTGTTTTGAAACTTCCTGAAAAGCATATGCCAGAAGAAAATAACATTGCATATGCAGTGCATTTAGTTCCTGGATTTGTGTGGCCATTAAATATCGAGCGTGTACGCAAGAAAGCCAACAATAGAGAGAGAACAATTAAGCTGTGCCAATTTCGGTCAATCCAAAGTATACGTAATGTGGAATAAGTTCCTTCAAAATACAGAAAAAGAAACAAATAGAAGGGCGATTCCTTTTATCAGAATGGTTTACAATGAATTTTATACAATTTTCCAAATTTAAATTTGGTACATGAAAATAAATTTTATAAATTGAAATTCATGGTCAAATTTTCTGTTGCAAATTTCTGTATTTCGCACAAGCTCCGCCTGATTGTCAGATTTTCACTTTATTGTGGGCTTGCATGCATACACGCTCAATATTTGATGCACAAATCCAGTAACTAAATGAACTGCACAAGCAATGTCATTTTCTCCTGGCATACGTTTTTCGACAATTTTCAAAACACTCTGCAACAACAACACTCAGTTCACTAACATCATAAGAGTCCTAACGGGTCGAGGAGGGTATCAACGTTTCAGGGGAAGATGCGGACTGGAGAGGTGGTCAAATGGGTCGAAGTGAGTCCATACGGGCCCTATCGGTCGAACAGGAGGCCCGCGTGAAGCGCTCGTCGAGACCGATCCCCTCAAGGGTAAGTGCGTGCAAAATCAGGAATTTTCTTTTGAAAGTTAAATTCGGAAACACGAATACGGACGAAAACTCCCGTCAAATCGTTTTAGGTGAGTCCTAAGGGGTCACGAAGAGTTTTATCTTGACGCGTAGAGGACGCTTGGGGTGGCTTGGATGGGCAGTGACATCATGCTGCGCATGCGCAGTCGACACGAATATGCGATAGTGGTCATTTTGGAAGTACGCAGGGAGTGTTTGAGCGAATGCGGGGCCATATCTCATCCAAATATGGCGTGCTGGGTCTCGTCTTGAAGCTCTTGGCATGTAGAGGATGCTTGTAGTGGTTTCCATGAAAAATGGTGGCATGGTGCGAATGACCAGTCGAATAGTAGTAGCGAGAGCCGACATTTTGGGGGGTGAGCAGAAGTGTGTTTGAGCAATATAGATATCATATCTTATCCAAAAATAGCGCCCATGGTCTCGCATTGAAGCTCTCGTGGTATAGAATACAACTAGTGTGATATCCACGTGACTTTGGCATCATCAGTAGTAAGTGCAGTGTCGCTCGAGTGCGCATTTGAGGCATGCCTACATCTAAACAATAGGGGCGACCAGTGGACATTGGAGATGAATGTAGACCCCGGGGTGTATCCAGAGAAGACGCACGACGCATGAACTTAGGCCTGCTGGTGTTGTGGGCAGAGCATGTTGGGTCTGCCTAGTCTCATAGAGGTAATTTCCCTTAAAATCGACGTCATTGTGCGGTCAGGAGTAGTAGAGAAAGCGCAAAGACGGTCGAATTAGGATCACACGTGTGATAAAGCGGCTAGCTACACCTTACTTCACTAACAGATAGAAGTGGGCATGTTGACCTTGTGGTGCACCAAAGGGTGTGACCACAAGCTTGCGGGGAAACCATTTCATCACTTTTGGCGATGACGTCACTTCCTTCAAGGGATAAACGCCAATGGCCAACGGATGTGTGTGAAGGCTTCCGCGTTATCGCTTTACAATAGCGCACTAATGCGTTATGATAGTGTAACGGTTAGCCGTTTGTGATTGGAGTGTTCGAATCGGAGGGGAGTCTGTCACCGCTGGAAGGATGGAAGAGCCAGTTCGGGAGCGCCAGTGGCTGGAAATGCATTTCCCCGTGTTTCTCGCTTACCAGCGCGAGATAGGTGTTGCTTTTTATGTGGAAAATTCTTTACGGACTATGGATTGGGATGGCATTCACATTTATGGACTATGAACTGTAATTTCGCTGTGAAGGCGATTTTCCGGGTTTCGCAACGTCTCCGGGGGGTGGAGAAGTGCCCCGGCTATATAAGCTCGTGAGACATTCCAACCGAGAAGAGACCAGAAAGACAGAGCTAGAAGAACCACGTCCAGGTACAGCCTGTAACTTTCGTTTTTGGCGTAATTTACGGTTGGGCCGTGAATGCAGTGTTTTGGCCTGGGAGTCTAAAAGATTATAAATCCTGTAGTGTGTACAACCTGTGAAAGACACGTAAAACCAATGTGAATTCGTCGGTTTGCCTTTTCAATGCGGCAACGTGTTTGCGCGGTGTGCATAATTTAGGGAACACGTCCGACTGGCGTGTTGTATGTAGTTGGGGGTATTCTATAATACTGTAATGAGACATGTGTTTGCCTGTAGCACATTTAGGCAACTTGCATGGTCTAACTTCAGTATAAAATAGGGCTTTTAGGTCTATACCAGTAGGTTGATAATTTCGATATTATTGCTGTGCTATCCCACTGCACTGGGACTAAAGCCACAATATTTGTGATCGATTTTGTTGACCGTGAAGCGGTATGTGCCAATAGTCAGGGATTCCCTCCACCCCCAGAAATAGGCAACTGCACTAAATACAGAGGTAAATCAACCAAGTTTCCCCCTGCCATAATCCTACAACGTACCGTGTAGCCTGTTTATTCGGCGCAGACAGCCGGGCAACGCTATACGGGACGGAAACGGTCGCAGTATTACAGCCGGTGGTGCGAGTCAAGACACAGGCGGGCGAGCGTTTTCGTCGGGGAACATCGATAAACTGGGCCGGACGCTTTGGGAGCAAGAAAGGTCGCAGACAGTTACACAGACGGCGTATAGCTGGCCAAAGACAAGTTACAGATACAGCACACAGAGCACACAAGAAAGATACAGAACACAGATTCCACAAGAGGAATATGTGTATTTATCACACATTACAAGAAAATCAAGACCCACAGATCATAAACAGTACAGTACAAGTACAGACATACAGATCACAGATTATACAGTCAAGAAAGCTACAGAACACAGATCCCACAAGAAGGATATGTGTATTTATCACACATTAAAGAAAGATACACAGAGCACAGCCCACACAGAAAAAGACAAGAAATACAGATCACAGACCGCACAGTAAAGGCAAGATACGGTGCAGGCGGGCCTCGTTTTACCGATGTAAAAGTGGTAACAAGACTTACAGACTGTACAGTCAAGCCAAGGCACAGATTACAGCGGTAAAGAACAGACAGGGTCAAAGACAAGATACAAGTTACAGACAGTAAAGAAAAGACAAGGCACAGCACAGACAGACTTCCCCTCCCGAGAAACGTTGATTAAAGGTGAAATCTACAGACCTGAGACCGGGTCGCCAAAGGTCGCAGAAGGTCGCAAAAGGTCGCAGTGGCTTGCGACCGGGTCGCAGAGGGTCGCCAACGACAGTTGACATGCAGTAATGATGTTTCATCGGTACCAGATGAAATAGTAAAACAATATATGCCCAAGTAATTGTCCTGACGGTCACGGAGAGTGAGTGGTGCGTGATTCTTACCTGAGAGATCGTCGTGAAGTTGTGTAGTCACAGGCGTGTCTATAGACGGGTCGCAGCAGCCGTAAGGGTTGAGACGCCGGGCTATACTTACCTGTGCGGGAAGCAGACTGGTGAGCTGACAAGTTAGGGTCAGGCTCCGACGACTGGGGTTGAAGAACACGCCGGGTTGGCACGTCTCTGGAGAGAGCGTCACTGCCGTGACGTTCCAATGACTGGGTGTCGTATCTGGAGAGAGCGTAACCGCGTAACGTTCCAACGGGCCGTGCCGTTTCAGCGACTTGGGGCCATATCTGGAGAGAGCGTCACTGCCGTGACGTTCCAACGCCTGAGGGTATATATATATTGGGGAGAACGTTACAGCCGTAACGTTCCAACGGGCCTTGACGTTTCAACGACTGGGTGTCTTGTCTGGAGAGAGCGTTATATCCTTAACGTTCCAACGACGGGGTGCCATCCCTGGAGAGAGCGTTACATCCGTAACGTTCCAACGACGGAGGAAGAGAAGGGCCAGCAGCCAGGCCGCCCTTGTCCCCAGAAGAGAAGGGCCAGCAGCCAGGCCGCCCTTATCGCGCATAGACATAAAGCACTATATTAACTATAAAGCTATATGCATACACTCTCATATATATATTATTGCCATATAACATCAAGCTTAAACTGCACACATTCTCTTCTATTATCCACATATACACCAGGGTACGTCTCCGTTAACTTTATATGCACACACCAAGTGTACGTATCCGTTAACCTTATATGCACACACCAAGTGTACATATCCGTGAACCTTATATGCACACACCAAGTGTACGTATCCGTGAACCTTATATGCACACCCCAAGTGTACGTATCCGTTAACTTTGTGTGCACACATCCACTCACATCACGTGTATATATACATCAAGTTTATTTGCATACACTCTCCTAGTGTCTGTACATATATGTAAATATCATAACGTTACATCTCCTTAGACATTCTGTCTAAGCCACGCGGTTCTACGCTATTATTTGTAACCGCGTATACTATTTGTGCAGAATATACCATAATAGACCTTTACATTAGCGTCAGTCATCCTTGTAGGGTTGTGATCATCTCTTCGAGCCCCGGATCTCTACTAGTGAAGGGGTTAACGACGGTGACGGCCAGAATGCCAGTGGGCAATCCCGGTTATTGATTCGTTTTCTCGTAAACAGCACGACTGGTGCTGCTCGTACACGTTACACGGAGAAAACTGGTGGCAGCGGTGGGATCTGGCCTGATCTACAACAGAAGAGAACAACCGACTACTAGAGATGACCGACAACGACGTGCCGACAACGCCATTAACCATGAGTTTCCAAGCGACACCACTGAGACGTCCGGACATGGCGGTTCTACGGGCTATCCTGCAGAGAAGGGAGCGATCGACGATGGGGTCACCTGTTTCAGCGACTGTGAGGACGACAGAAGATGTGAGTCCTGTGGAAGCACCGCTTGACCTGTCAATGCCTGCCATCGTCGAGATCGAGACCCCGTCGACTATCCCAACGCTACTAGAGGGCCTCAAAAGCTTACAGGCAGAGATGCAGACGATGCGGGCGGCCTTCAATCAGACGATGAGGGGAGCCCCAGCGCACACGTCCACACCCAGGGCCGAAGAAGGTACTACCAGAACCCCCATAGACCAGCCTGTACGGGAACAGACGATTCGCAACCGTGGCGCAGAAGGGCACCTTTCATCGGCTGATACCAGTGAGGAGGCCACAGTCACGACCGTCCCTGTTTCCCGTAAGATGTGGGTTAAAGCTTCGACCTACGATGGAGGTACGCCCTGGAGAGACCACCTGGTACATTTTCAGCATTGCGCAGCCTTGAACCGGTGGACGCCGGAGGAGAAGGGACAGCACTTGGCCGTATCCCTGCGGGGGCCAGCACAACAGGTTCTCTCCAGTCTGAAGATGAAACCAGGGGAAGCAAATTTCACCTGCCTACGTGATGCCTTGGAGAGACGCTTCGCTCCGCCTAACCAAACAGAGCTGTATAAGTCCAAGCTGAAGTCAAGGCGACGACTGAGGGGAGAAGATCTACCCGAACTGGGCCAAGCTCTGGTGAGACTCAGCCAGATGGCCTACCCAGACGCCGGTGATGAGGTCCAAGACACCCTGGCCCGTGACCAATTCTTTGAGGGCATTGGAGAAGACCTACGGTTTAAAGTCTGGCAGTGCCGCCCGAAGTCCCTAGACGAGGCTGTGCATGCAGCAGTGGAAGTAGAGGCCTTCCAAGACGCCCAGCGTCGACGTCCCGAACCCACGGCAAGAGCCGCTGCAGGAGAAGACATCCTGGCTGACGTTCCTGAGGATGATGAGGACGCGCAGGCCCGACTTCGAGCAGAGATTGCTACCCTGATGGAAGAATTTAAGAGGCGCTTCCCGGGACGGGGACGCTCAAGTTCAAGGCGGGGGCAGAGGGCGGGACGACAACCACGACGGGGATGTTGGAGGTGCGGAGAGGACGGCCATTTTAGAGCGGCGTGCCCTGGACGTTCGCCCTCTCCGCCCCCGAGACGACGTCCGGGTCCGGGAACCCATCAAAGCCCCAGGGACCCAAGCCTGCGCTTCACAATCAGGGAGAAGCAGGGATATACCTACCCGCGTCTATCGGGCCGGTGAAGGTGATGTGCTGTGTGGACTCCGGGGCATCTATCTCCTTGATCAGCCGCCGGATATGGGAACAGCTTGACCCAGATGTGAAACCAGTCCTTCGAGACTCCCGGTACCAGTCCATCAAGGTGGCTGACGGTTCCCATATGCCTTTGCTCGGAGAGGGAGACTTCAGGATATCGATCCAGGGGACGGTGTGGAAGCACACGCTGGTTGTGGGAGATCTGTCCATTGACGCCATCTTGGGGTACGACTTCCTGTATCGCCACGGCTGTATCCTTGACGCAAGAGGCCATCGATTGAAGCTGGGGGACAAGTACCTGCAATGCGAGGTCGTGGGAAGTTTCGATTGCTATCGTTTGGCCCTGGCTGAGACCATCACCATACCGCCTAGAACCCAGATGCTTGCCCCGGCCAGGGTGGAAGACGCACCGCCGGGGGAGATTGGACTAGTAGAGGGGGAGCTTGCATTTACCGAGAAGACCGGCCTAGTCCTGGCGAGAACGCTCTCTCGAGTTGCATCTGATGGTAGTGTGCCTATTTGTATGCTGAACGCTTCCGATGAGTCCACAGTCATTCACGCTGGTACCTTCTGTGGTAGTATGTCCACACTAGGTGATGTTCCGGAAGAGCCTACAGAGCCGAGGGCGCGGATGACGACCCTGCCCGCATATATGCGGCCGGCGTTGGAGAAGTCCAAGGATGGCCTGAGTGCAGCCCAGCTGAGGGAAGTTGAACAAATGCTGAATAGACACGCTGGTTTGTTTGCGGCCGATGACGATGACCTGGGACGTACGACCAGGATGCAGCATCAGATAAAGACGGGGAGTGCACCCCCGATTCGTATTCCACCTAGAAGACCGCCCCTTCATGCTCGATGGGAGATCGACAAGCAGGTTGACGAGATGTTACGACGAGGTGTGGTCGAGCCCTCCGTGGGACCGTGGTCGGCCCCTGTCGTCCTGCTGAAGAAGGACGGTAAATCTCGATTCTGCGTCGATTACCGGGCCCTGAATGACGTCACAGAGAAAGACGCATATCCTCTGCCGAGGATCGATGACAGTCTTGACGTACTGAACGGGGCGCAGTGGTGGTCTACCCTCGACCTGATGTCCGGATACTGGCAGGTTGAATTGGCGCCTGAGGATCGGTGCAAGTCCGCGTTTTCCACCCGGAAAGGCCTGTACCAGTTCCGCGTTATGCCGTTCGGGCTGTGCAACGCCCCTGGAACCTTTGAACGCCTGATGGAAGCAGTATTGGCCGGTCTGCACTACGAGACATGCCTCATTTACCTCGACGATATCATCGTGTTCGGGAAGACGTTTACCGAGATGCTGGCCAACCTGGAGACTACAACTTCATGGGCTTAAGTTGAAACCCTCCAAGTGTGTCATTGGCGCCCGAAAAGTCACCTACCTGGGACACGTCGTGTCCGGCGCCGGTATCGAGACGGAACCGGAGAAGGTCCCGGCTGTGAGAGACTGGCCCACCCCAGTCTCCCAGACCGAGGTACAGAGTTTCCTCGGATTGTGTAGCTATTATCGGAGGTTCGTCAAAGACTTTGCGACCGTGGCAGCGCCCCTGCATCAACTTACCCAGAAGGAGAAGAGCTTCGTGTGGACCGACGATTGTCAGGTCGCATTTGAGACCCTGAAGGAGAAGATGATAGCGGCGCCCATCCTAGCCATGCCTGACATGTCCAAACCGTTTATTCTGGACACGGATGCCAGCGGCTGGGGCATCGGGGCCGTTCTGTCCCAAGAGATCGACGGACAGGAGAGGGTGGTGGCCTATGGCAGCAGGGTGCTCACCAAGGCTGAGAAGGCATACTGCGTGACCAGGCGCGAACTCCTGGCGGTGGTCCACTTCGTTAAGTCGTTGCGTCACTACCTCTACGGGAAGAAGTTCCTACTGCGCACCGACCACGGGTCCTTGAGGTGGCTCATGAGATTCAAAGAGCCGGAGGGCCAACTCGCAAGGTGGATCCAAGCTCTGTCGACCTATCAATTTGACATCGTCCACCGACCAGGCCGTCGGCATCAGAATGCTGACGCGATGAGCAGACGTCCGTGCAAGCAGAGTGGTCGTTCCTCCGAGACCGAAGACGGAGAGACGGCGGCGGCCCGGGCTGTGATCATATCTCCACCCAACGAGGACTTTGCAGCGGCCCAAGCTGCAGACCCCGAGCTACTTCCGGTGATTGAATGGGTGAAGGCCGGAACCAGACCTCGATGGGACCTAGTCTGTCAACACAGCGGGGTAACGAAAGCGCTGTGGGGAGCCTACGACGCCTTGTCCCTGGAAGGAGACCTCCTGGTGCGACGCTGGTTTGACGTGCGAGGCCGGGAGAAGGCTAAGTTACTGGTGGTCCCGCGGGCCCTTCAACAGAGGATACTTAAGGAATGTCATGATAGCCCGACTGGAGGACACCTAGGGGTGTTCAAGACGTTGAAGAAGGTGCGACAAGCGTACGCCTGGGTTGGCCTGCAGCGTGACGTGCGACAGTGGTGCCGGAGCTGCGACACGTGCAGTCGGAGGAAGCAGGCCGAGAAGAAACCCCGAGGACAGCACCGCGGGATGATGACGGTATGCCCCGGAGAACGTATCGCCGTGGACTTGATGGGTCCTCTCTCCCTGACGACGAGAGGAAATCTGCATATTGTGATTATCTGTGACTATTTCACGAAGTGGGTGGAGGCTGTTGCACTTCCGGACCAAGAAGCGGAGACGGTGGCCCAGGCTGTGATTGACCTGTATGTCAGCCGGTTCGGTGTTCCCTCCCTGATACACTCGGACCAGGGGCGGAACTTTGAGAGCAAAGTGTTCGAGGGGATATGCCGGATCCTTGGCATGAAGAAGACGCGGGCGACGGCGTACCATCCGCAATCTAACGGGCAAGTTGAGAGGTTCAACAGGACTCTGGGTCAGATGCTTCATGCTAGTGCCGCCCGCTACCCCGACGATTGGGATGTGTATATTCCACTAACACTGATAGCGTACCGTGCAGCCGCACACGAGACTACGGGGTATACACCGAATATGATGACATTTGGCCGCGAGGTGACTCTACCAGCTCACCTGACAGTTGGGGCTCCTCCGAGTGAGAGAACGGAGCCCGTGCCGTGGGTCGGGGACCTTCGTGACCACTTAGTCGACGTCCACGAGGATGCGAGGGAAAACAGCGGGAAGGCCCTGAGACGGCAGAAGCGCCTTTACAACCTGAAGGCCAAGGCGCAAAGGTTCGGCCCCGGAGACCAGGTCTATCTGCATACCGTAGTGACCCGGACAGGACAGATACGGAAGCTTCGAGACCGGTGGCTGGGACCGTTTGTGGTGGAGGCGGCATTGTCGGACGTTACCTACCGTATCCGGAGTGACGACGGGAGGCGACAGGTCGTCCATGTTGACCGGGTCAAACCATGTTATCCGCGGCTGGATGTGGAGGGTGACGATACACCGTCGGAGAGCGACAGTGACGATGGCGGCGACCAGCAGTGGCCGGAAACGGCTCACGCAGAGCCTTACGCCGTGACCCACCCGGTAGCCGTGCAGCCACCCATAGGCCAGCCCCGGACGAGCTGGAGTGGACGCGTCATCCGACAGCCGGCCTGGCAAGCCGAATTTGAGTTGGAACCGCGGGAACGCCGGATAGCGAGTTGGAGGACGAGCCCGAGGAAGTGGCAGAGGGTGAGGCAGCCCCCACACACGCGACGACGACCCGCAGTCGGCGAGTGGTGAAGCCTCGCAGGTTGCATGACTACGTGCTGGCGTCCCAGCCCGTGTACCGTAAGAGGGGGGAAGCCCAACCCCTCCGACTGAGCGTGCAGCCCAGTGGACCTAATGTCGTGGGGCGGCTCTGCTAGCCGCCCATGTAATTTTGTGAAGGAAATCGGTGGACCTAATGTCGTGGTGGCCCGGCCAGACCGCCGGAGGGACATATTTTGATATTATTGCTGTGCTATCCCACTGCACTGGGACTAAAGTCACAATATTTGTGATCGATTTTGTTGACCGTGAAGCGGTATGTGCCAATAGTCAGGGATTCCCTCCACCCCCAGAAATAGGCAACTGCACTAAATACAGAGGTAAATCAACCAAGTTTCCCCCTGCCATAATCCTACAACGTATCGTGTAGCCTGTTTATTCGGCGCAGACAGCCGGGCAACGCTATACGGGACGGAAACGGTCGCAGTATTACAGCCGGTGGTGCGAGTCAAGACACAGGCGGGCGAGCCGTTTTCGTCGGGGAACATCGATAAACTGGGCCGGACGCTTTGGGAGCAAGAAAGGTCGCAGACAGTTACACAGACGGCGTATAGCTGGCCAAAGACAAGTTACAGATACAGCACACAGAGCACACAAGAAAGATACAGAACACAGATTCCACAAGAGGAATATGTGTATTTATCACACATTACAAGAAAATCAAGACCCACAGATCATAAACAGTACAGTACAAGTACAGACAAACAGATCACAGATTCAACAGTCAAGAAAGCTACAGAACACAGATCCCACAAGAAGGATATGTGTATTTATCACACATTAAAGAAAGATACACAGAGCACAGCCCACACAGAAAAAGACAAGAAATACAGATCACAGACCGCACAGTAAAGGCAAGATACGGTGCAGGCGGGCCTCGTTTTACCGATGTAAAAGTGGTAACAAGACTTACAGACTGTACAGTCAAGCCAAGGCACAGATTACAGCGGTAAAGAACAGACAGGGTCAAAGACAAGATACAAGTTACAGACAGTAAAGAAAAGACAAGGCACAGCACAGACAGACTTCCCCTCCCGAGAAACGTTGATTAAAGGTGAAATCTACAGACCTGAGACCGGGTCGCCAAAGGTCGCGAAAGGTCGCAGTGGCTTGCGACCGGGTCGCAGAGGGTCGCCAACGACAGTTGACATGCAGTAATGATGTTTCATCGGTACCAGATGAAATAGTAAAACAATATATGCCCAAGTAATTGTCCTGACGGTCACGGAGAGTGAGTGGTGCGTGATTCTTACCTGAGAGATCGTCGTGAAGTTGTGTAGTCACAGGCGTGTCTATAGACGGGTCGCAGCAGCCGTAAGGGTTGAGACGCCGGGCTATACTTACCTGTGCGGGAAGCAGACTGGTGAGCTGACAAGTTAGGGTCAGGCTCCGACGACTGGGGTTGAAGAACACGCCGGGTTGGCACGTCTCTGGAGAGAGCGTCACTGCCGTGACGTTCCAATGACTGGGTGTCGTATCTGGAGAGAGCGTAACCGCGTAACGTTCCAACGGGCCGTGCCGTTTCAGCGACTTGGGGCCATATCTGGAGAGAGCGTCACTGCCGTGACGTTCCAACGCCTGAGGGTATATATATATTGGGGAGAACGTTACAGCCGTAACGTTCCAACGGGCCTTGACGTTTCAACGACTGGGTGTCTTGTCTGGAGAGAGCGTTATATCCTTAACGTTCCAACGACGGGGTGCCATCCCTGGAGAGAGCGTTACATCCGTAACGTTCCAACGACGGAGGAAGAGAAGGGCCAGCAGCCAGGCCGCCCTTGTCCCCAGAAGAGAAGGGCCAGCAGCCAGGCCGCCCTTATCGCGCATAGACATAAAGCACTATATTAACTATAAAGCTATATGCATACACTCTCATATATATATTATTGCCATATAACATCAAGCTTAAACTGCACACATTCTCTTCTATTATCCACATATACACCAGGGTACGTCTCCGTTAACTTTATATGCACACACCAAGTGTACGTATCCGTTAACCTTATATGCACACACCAAGTGTACATATCCGTGAACCTTATATGCACACACCAAGTGTACGTATCCGTGAACCTTATATGCACACCCCAAGTGTACGTATCCGTTAACTTTGTGTGCACACATCCACTCACATCACGTGTATATATACATCAAGTTTATTTGCATACACTCTCCTAGTGTCTGTACATATATGTAAATATCATAACGTTACATCTCCTTAGACATTCTGTCTAAGCCACGCGGTTCTACGCTATTATTTGTAACCGCGTATACTATTTGTGCAGAATATACCATAATAGACCTTTACATTAGCGTCAGTCATCCTTGTAGGGTTGTGATCATCTCTTCGAGCCCCGGATCTCTACTAGTGAAGGGGTTAACGACGGTGACGGCCAGAATGCCAGTGGGCAATCCCGGTTATTGATTCGTTTTCTCGTAAACAGCACGACTGGTGCTGCTCGTACACGTTACACGGAGAAAACTGGTGGCAGCGGTGGGATCTGGCCTGATCTACAACAGAAGAGAACAACCGACTACTAGAGATGACCGACAACGACGTGCCGACAACGCCATTAACCATGAGTTTCCAAGCGACACCACTGAGACGTCCGGACATGGCGGTTCTACGGGCTATCCTGCAGAGAAGGGAGCGATCGACGATGGGGTCACCTGTTTCAGCGACTGTGAGGACGACAGAAGATGTGAGTCCTGTGGAAGCACCGCTTGACCTGTCAATGCCTGCCATCGTCCAGATCGAGACCCCGTCGACTATCCCAACGCTACTAGAGGGCCTCAAAAGCTTACAGGCAGAGATGCAGACGATGCGGGCGGCCTTCAATCAGACGATGAGGGGAGCCCCAGCGCACACGTCCACACCCAGGGCCGAAGAAGGTACTACCAGAACCCCCATAGACCAGCCTGTACGGGAACAGACGATTCGCAACCGTGGCGCAGAAGGGCACCTTTCATCGGCTGATACCAGTGAGGAGGCCACAGTCACGACCGTCCCTGTTTCCCGTAAGATGTGGGTTAAAGCTTCGACCTACGATGGAGGTACGCCCTGGAGAGACCACCTGGTACATTTTCAGCATTGCGCAGCCTTGAACCGGTGGACGCCGGAGGAGAAGGGACAGCACTTGGCCGTATCCCTGCGGGGGCCAGCACAACAGGTTCTCTCCAGTCTGAAGATGAAACCAGGGGAAGCAAATTTCACCTGCCTACGTGATGCCTTGGAGAGACGCTTCGCTCCGCCTAACCAAACAGAGCTGTATAAGTCCAAGCTGAAGTCAAGGCGACGACTGAGGGGAGAAGATCTACCCGAACTGGGCCAAGCTCTGGTGAGACTCAGCCAGATGGCCTATCCCGACGCCGGTGATGAGGTCCAAGACACCCTGGCCCGTGACCAATTCTTTGAGGCAATTGAAGAAGACTTACGGTTCAAAGTCTGGCAGTGCCGCCCGAAGTCCCTAGACGAGGCTGTGCATGCAGCAGTGGAAGTAGAGGCCTTCCAAGACGCCCAGCGTCGACGTCCCGAACCCACGGCAAGAGCCGCTGCAGGAGAAGACATCCCGGCTGACGTTCCTGAGGATGATGAGGACGCGCAGGCCCGACTTCGAGCAGAGATTGCTACCCTGATGGAAGAATTTAAGAGGCGCTTCCCGGGACGGGGACGCTCAAGTTCAAGGCGGGGGCAGAGGGCGGGACGACAACCACGACGGGGATGTTGGAGGTGCGGAGAGGACGGCCATTTTAGAGCGGCGTGCCCTGGACGTTCGCCCTCTCCGCCCCCGAGACGACGTCCGGGTCCGGGAACCCATCAAAGCCCCAGGGACCCAAGCCTGCGCTTCACAATCAGGGAGAAGCAGGGATATACCTACCCGCGTCTATCGGGCCGGTGAAGGTGATGTGCTGTGTGGACTCCGGGGCATCTATCTCCTTGATCAGCCGCCGGATATGGGAACAGCTTGACCCAGATGTGAAACCAGTCCTTCGAGACTCCCGGTACCAGTCCATCAAGGTGGCTGACGGTTCCCATATGCCTTTGCTCGGAGAGGGAGACTTCAGGATATCGATCCAGGGGACGGTGTGGAAGCACACGCTGGTTGTGGGAGATCTGTCCATTGACGCCATCTTGGGGTACGACTTCCTGTATCGCCACGGCTGTATCCTTGACGCAAGAGGCCATCGATTGAAGCTGGGGGACAAGTACCTGCAATGCGAGGTCGTGGGAAGTTTCGATTGCTATCGTTTGGCCCTGGCTGAGACCATCACCATACCGCCTAGAACCCAGATGCTTGCCCCGGCCAGGGTGGAAGACGCACCGCCGGGGGAGATTGGACTAGTAGAGGGGGAGCTTGCATTTACCGAGAAGACCGGCCTAGTCCTGGCGAGAACGCTCTCTCGAGTTGCATCTGATGGTAGTGTGCCTATTTGTATGCTGAACGCTTCCGATGAGTCCACAGTCATTCACGCTGGTACCTTCTGTGGTAGTATGTCCACACTAGGTGATGTTCCGGAAGAGCCTACAGAGCCGAGGGCGCGGATGACGACCCTGCCCGCATATATGCGGCCGGCGTTGGAGAAGTCCAAGGATGGCCTGAGTGCAGCCCAGCTGAGGGAAGTTGAACAAATGCTGAATAGACACGCTGGTTTGTTTGCGGCCGATGACGATGACCTGGGACGTACGACCAGGATGCAGCATCAGATAAAGACGGGGAGTGCACCCCCGATTCGTATTCCACCTAGAAGACCGCCCCTTCATGCTCGATGGGAGATCGACAAGCAGGTTGACGAGATGTTACGACGAGGTGTGGTCGAGCCCTCCGTGGGACCGTGGTCGGCCCCTGTCGTCCTGCTGAAGAAGGACGGTAAATCTCGATTCTGCGTCGATTACCGGGCCCTGAATGACGTCACAGAGAAAGACGCATATCCTCTGCCGAGGATCGATGACAGTCTTGACGTACTGAACGGGGCGCAGTGGTGGTCTACCCTCGACCTGATGTCCGGATACTGGCAGGTTGAATTGGCGCCTGAGGATCGGTGCAAGTCCGCGTTTTCCACCCGGAAAGGCCTGTACCAGTTCCGCGTTATGCCGTTCGGGCTGTGCAACGCCCCTGGAACCTTTGAACGCCTGATGGAAGCAGTATTGGCCGGTCTGCACTACGAGACATGCCTCATTTACCTCGACGATATCATCGTGTTCGGGAAGACGTTTACCGAGATGCTGGCCAACCTGGAGACTACAACTTCATGGGCTTAAGTTGAAACCCTCCAAGTGTGTCATTGGCGCCCGAAAAGTCACCTACCTGGGACACGTCGTGTCCGGCGCCGGTATCGAGACGGAACCGGAGAAGGTCCGGGCTGTGAGAGACTGGCCCACCCCAGTCTCCCAGACCGAGGTACGGAGTTTCCTCGGATTGTGTAGCTATTATCGGAGGTTCGTCAAAGACTTTGCGACCGTGGCAGCGCCCCTGCATCAACTTACCCAGAAGGAGAAGAGCTTCGTGTGGACCGACGATTGTCAGGTCGCATTTGAGACCCTGAAGGAGAAGATGATAGCGGCGCCCATCCTAGCCATGCCTGACATGTCCAAACCGTTTATTCTGGACACGGATGCCAGCGGCTGGGGCATCGGGGCCGTTCTGTCCCAAGAGATCGACGGACAGGAGAGGGTGGTGGCCTATGGCAGCAGGGTGCTCACCAAGGCTGAGAAGGCATACTGCGTGACCAGGCGCGAACTCCTGGCGGTGGTCCACTTCGTTAAGTCGTTGCGTCACTACCTCTACGGGAAGAAGTTCCTACTGCGCACCGACCACGGGTCCTTGAGGTGGCTCATGAGATTCAAAGAGCCGGAGGGCCAACTCGCAAGGTGGATCCAAGCTCTGTCGACCTATCAATTTGACATCGTCCACCGACCAGGCCGTAGGCATCAGAATGCTGACGCGATGAGCAGACGTCCGTGCAAGCAGAGTGGTCGTTCCTCCGAGACCGAAGACGGAGAGACGGCGGCGGCCCGGGCTGTGATCATATCTCCACCCAACGAGGACTTTGCAGCGGCCCAAGCTGCAGACCCCGAGCTACTTCCGGTGATTGAATGGGTGAAGGCCGGAACCAGACCTCGATGGGACCTAGTCTGTCAACACAGCGGGGTAACGAAAGCGCTGTGGGGAGCCTACGACGCCTTGTCCCTGGAAGGAGACCTCCTGGTGCGACGCTGGTTTGACGTGCGAGGCCGGGAGAAGGCTAAGTTACTGGTGGTCCCGCGGGCCCTTCAACAGAGGATACTTAAGGAATGTCATGATAGCCCGACTGGAGGACACCTAGGGGTGTTCAAGACGTTGAAGAAGGTGCGACAAGCGTACGCCTGGGTTGGCCTGCAGCGTGACGTGCGACAGTGGTGCCGGAGCTGCGACACGTGCAGTCGGAGGAAGCAGGCCGAGAAGAAACCCCGAGGACAGCACCGCGGGATGATGACGGTATGCCCCGGAGAACGTATCGCCGTGGACTTGATGGGTCCTCTCTCCCTGACGACGAGAGGAAATCTGCATATTGTGATTATCTGTGACTATTTCACGAAGTGGGTGGAGGCTGTTGCACTTCCGGACCAAGAAGCGGAGACGGTGGCCCAGGCTGTGATTGACCTGTATGTCAGCCGGTTCGGTGTTCCCTCCCTGATACACTCGGACCAGGGGCCGAACTTTGAGAGCAAAGTGTTCGAGGGGATATGCCGGATCCTTGGCATGAAGAAGACGCGGGCGACGGCGTACCATCCGCAATCTAACGGGCAAGTTGAGAGGTTCAACAGGACTCTGGGTCAGATGCTTCATGCTAGTGCCGCCCGCTACCCCGACGATTGGGATGTGTATATTCCACTAACACTGATAGCGTACCGTGCAGCCGCACACGAGACTACGGGGTATACACCGAATATGATGACATTTGGCCGCGAGGTGACTCTACCAGCTCACCTGACAGTTGGGGCTCCTCCGAGTGAGAGAACGGAGCCCGTGCCGTGGGTCGGGGACCTTCGTGACCACTTAGTCGACGTCCACGAGGATGCGAGGGAAAACAGCGGGAAGGCCCTGAGACGGCAGAAGCGCCTTTACAACCTGAAGGCCAAGGCGCAAAGGTTCGGCCCCGGAGACCAGGTCTATCTGCATACCGTAGTGACCCGGCCAGGACAGATACGGAAGCTTCGAGACCGGTGGCTGGGACCGTTTGTGGTGGAGGCGGCATTGTCGGACGTTACCTACCGGATCCGGAGTGACGACGGGAGGCGACAGGTCGTCCATGTTGACCGGGTCAAACCATGTTATCCGCGGCTGGATGTGGAGGGTGACGATACACCGTCGGAGAGCGACAGTGACGATGGCGGCGATCAGCAGTGGCCGGAAACGGCTCACGCAGAGCCTTACGCCGTGACCCACCCGGTAGCCGTGCAGCCACCCATAGGCCAGCCCCGGACGAGCCGGAGTGGACGCGTCATCCGACAGCCGGCCTGGCAAGCCGAATTTGAGTTGGAACCGCGGGAACGCCGGATAGCGAGTTGGAGGACGAGCCCGAGGAAGTGGCAGAGGGTGAGGCAGCCCCCACACACGCGACGACGACCCGCAGTCGGCGAGTGGTGAAGCCTCGCAGGTTGCATGACTACGTGCTGGCGTCCCAGCCCGTGTACCGTAAGAGGGGGGAAGCCCAACCCCTCCGACTGAGCGTGCAGCCCAGTGGACCTAATGTCGTGGGGCGGCTCTGCTAGCCGCCCATGTAATTTTGTGAAGGAAATCGGTGGACCTAATGTCGTGGTGGCCCGGCCAGACCGCCGGAGGGACATATTTTGATATTATTGCTGTGCTATCCCACTGCACTGGGACTAAAGTCACAATATTTGTGATCGATTTTGTTGACCGTGAAGCGGTATGTGCCAATAGTCAGGGATTCCCTCCACCCCCAGAAATAGGCAACTGCACTAAATACAGAGGTAAATCAACCAAGTTTCCCCCTGCCATAATCCTACAACGTATCGTGTAGCCTGTTTATTCGGCGCAGACAGCCGGGCAACGCTATACGGGACGGAAACGGTCGCAGTATTACAGCCGGTGGTGCGAGTCAAGACACAGGCGGGCGAGCGTTTTCGTCGGGGAACATCGATAAACTGGGCCGGACGCTTTGGGAGCAAGAAAGGTCGCAGACAGTTACACAGACGGCGTATAGCTGGCCAAAGACAAGTTACAGATACAGCACACAGAGCACACAAGAAAGATACAGAACACAGATTCCACAAGAGGAATATGTGTATTTATCACACATTACAAGAAAATCAAGACCCACAGATCATAAACAGTACAGTACAAGTACAGACAAACAGATCACAGATTCAACAGTCAAGAAAGCTACAGAACACAGATCCCACAAGAAGGATATGTGTATTTATCACACATTAAAGAAAGATACACAGAGCACAGCCCACACAGAAAAAGACAAGAAATACAGATCACAGACCGCACAGTAAAGGCAAGATACGGTGCAGGCGAGCCTCGTTTTACCGATGTAAAAGTGGTAACAAGACTTACAGACTGTACAGTCAAGCCAAGGCACAGATTACAGCGGTAAAGAACAGACAGGGTCAAAGACAAGATACAAGTTACAGACAGTAAAGAAAAGACAAGGCACAGCACAGACAGACTTCCCCTCCCGAGAAACGTTGATTAAAGGTGAAATCTACAGACCTGAGACCGGGTCGCCAAAGGTCGCAGAAGGTCGCAAAAGGTCGCAGTGGCTTGCGACCGGGTCGCAGAGGGTCGCCAACGACAGTTGACATGCAGTAATGATGTTTCATCGGTACCAGATGAAATAGTAAAACAATATATGCCCAAGTAATTGTCCTGACGGTCACGGAGAGTGAGTGGTGCGTGATTCTTACCTGAGAGATCGTCGTGAAGTTGTGTAGTCACAGGCGTGTCTATAGACGGGTCGCAGCAGCCGTAAGGGTTGAGACGCCGGGCTATACTTACCTGTGCGGGAAGCAGACTGGTGAGCTGACAAGTTAGGGTCAGGCTCCGACGACTGGGGTTGAAGAACACGCCGGGTTGGCACGTCTCTGGAGAGAGCGTCACTGCCGTGACGTTCCAATGACTGGGTGTCGTATCTGGAGAGAGCGTAACCGCGTAACGTTCCAACGGGCCGTGCCGTTTCAGCGACTTGGGGCCATATCTGGAGAGAGCGTCACTGCCGTGACGTTCCAACGCCTGAGGGTATATATATATTGGGGAGAACGTTACCGCCGTAACGTTCCAACGGGCCTTGACGTTTCAACGACTGGGTGTCTTGTCTGGAGAGAGCGTTATATCCTTAACGTTCCAACGACGGGGTGCCATCCCTGGAGAGAGCGTTACATCCGTAACGTTCCAACGACGGAGGAAGAGAAGGGCCAGCAGCCAGGCCGCCCTTGTCCCCAGAAGAGAAGGGCCAGCAGCCAGGCCGCCCTTATCGCGCATAGACATAAAGCACTATATTAACTATAAAGCTATATGCATACACTCTCATATATATATTATTGCCATATAACATCAAGCTTAAACTGCACACATTCTCTTCTATTATCCACATATACACCAGGGTACGTCTCCGTTAACTTTATATGCACACACCAAGTGTACGTATCCGTTAACCTTATATGCACACACCAAGTGTACATATCCGTGAACCTTATATGCACACACCAAGTGTACGTATCCGTGAACCTTATATGCACACCCCAAGTGTACGTATCCGTTAACTTTGTGTGCACACATCCACTCACATCACGTGTATATATACATCAAGTTTATTTGCATACACTCTCCTAGTGTCTGTACATATATGTAAATATCATAACGTTACATCTCCTTAGACATTCTGTCTAAGCCACGCGGTTCTACGCTATTATTTGTAACCGCGTATACTATTTGTGCAGAATATACCATAATAGACCTTTACATTAGCGTCAGTCATCCTTGTAGGGTTGTGATCATCTCTTCGAGCCCCGGATCTCTACTAGTGAAGGGGTTAACGACGGTGACGGCCAGAATGCCAGTGGGCAATCCCGGTTATTGATTCGTTTTCTCGTAAACAGCACGACTGGTCCTGCTCGTACACGTTACAATAGAGCGTTAAGGCGTAACGGCGGTGTTAATGCGTAACGACGAGCGTTGACGTGAGTCACTACGTTTCGATGAATTAGCATCAATTCTATGGGATGTGACTTGATCAGGTAGAACAATCATAGCTGCCGAGGGCATTGATGCGTTAAGAATATATATGTAATCAAACCTGTCGATACTTGTGGAGTGACGGGTCACAAGCACGGCAACGATGTACTAACAACGTGTTTTTCATCAATCACACCTCACCAAAGGCATGTACGATATGACCTGAGGCGACGTAGACCAAACGTAGCGGTCGCCATCTTGAAAATCACCGTCTTGGTCCCACGTCGGTCAAACGCTGTGCGGCTGCCGGGTAGTTGTTTTACAGTTCTGCTAAAATATTACATAGTCCGGGTTTATGGTTTGTATGGCTTAGCCATTTTTTTTTTATCTCGGACATCCCCCAGAAATGACGTCACCGTTTTGACAATTGACAGCATAAATTCCAAATATTCGATAAATGAAAATAATATAAAAACAAGAAGTGGTCAGGTTTTTATTTTATATTTGTATTGAGTGGTATTAAAATCCGTGTACCTTTCACAAATTCACTATGCGCCACCATAACAGTGGCCTAAATATATTCCTAATACAATTATATATCTCCCTGACACATGGGTAAAACTGATTTATAAACTATCGTTTGAACCACAAAAAGATTGGTATATTTTTCCCCATACAATAATCTATCTCTCTGGATCGAATCGGGTGTTTAGTGGAGCTGTCATACATTGTTTGCCAGCGCTTACTGGCTCTTGGATGTAAAACGGGCAGTTTCATCACCTCTGATTGCTGGTCCGCTAGTTCAAATGTTGTCAATTGATATTTTCCCCCCATATCATTATCTATCTCCTTGACTTAATGACAGGTGTATAAAGTGAGGCTGTCAACCCTTCTCACCACCGCTAACTGACCCTTGAATGCCAAAAACGAGGATTTTCTCCCTTCTCTCACTCCTGGTTCTTTAGCTCGAAAACCGCCAATTGAGTCACCTAAAGATTGACCTATGTATCTTCCTAATACGATAATTTATCTATGAACTGTTGTTGTTTTTTTAGAGAGAGAAAGAATAAATTGGTCATCAGCGGGATTCGAGCACACCAGCCCGGCTTATCGCACCGATGATCTATCGACTGAGCCATGGCGGCTCATAGGTATTACACCCGTGGATTGTCCCTGTGATGACCAACCTTCTCTCTCGGTGTTGCATTTGTGCGCATCTGACTTTATGGTGAAGAAATGATATTTGGTATGGCGTATATTGAGTGAGTGATTAGAATTTAACGTCGCTTTCAACAATATTTCAGCTATATCGCGACGAACTAACTAAGCACCACCCTGCCAAGTTGCGTTCCTGCTGCTTCAAAGAAGAAATCTCTGAAGTCTGAAACCTGAAACCCTCCATCCACCCTATAAAACACTGAGAACAGCACACAAGACACAGACAGGACCCTTACATGGTGCAATAAAGACAAATCATATTACAATGCTAGACATCGCATTATCAAGTTCATGTTGCTTCTCGGCAAAATGCATTGAGCCAGCAGGAACTCGTGCCCACCCAACCACCCGCCTAGCCCGCCACTGAGCATATATAGGTATGAACTGTTTTTTGAGAGAGAAAAAAGCGTAATAAAGAAGCCTGTCATTATGTGTACGTGTACGTGTAGCAAACATTCAGCTGATCATGTTGAGGTGAGGTCTTGGTCAACTGAGCATAATGATGTCCAGTTACAATCTGCAGAACAGGAGTGAACATCATCTGAAGTGACCAGTGATCAGCAAATATGAAAAGATGAGAAAGATTGTGCATCATTCAACAGAAAACGCAATCGCAATGACTGCTCTGGGGAAACTGGGGCGTTTGCACAACATGACGATGATGTGGGGCCCACCGATGTACTGCAACACACTACAGCTACCGATGATGGAATCCCAGACACCCATCCTTGTAGACAGATCACACCCAATAAATCGGACAAATACAGAAACTGCTGGAGAAGTATGTCATTCAAAAGTCACTCACCATATGCTGCTCCAATATTTCTGGTACGGAAGAAAACAGGGGACAGTAGTAGGAAGCCGTCAAAGCTGGTACGTCGCGTGACGTGGGAATGACCTCACAAATGACGTCACTTCCAGTGACATCCCTTCTGGGTCAAATATCTCTTCCGGGTCAACGGTCTCTTCCGGATCAAAGGCCACTTCCGGGTCAAAGGTCACTGTCGGTCACGTACGTGACGAACCAACAAGTGTTATCTGCCTCTAAGTAAGCCCTAGTCACTTCAGTGTTAGGCCCATGGGCAACCCACTCATGGACATTTGCGGTATCGGATGTAGCAACTTGTTTTTTCTTTCTCGTGCTGTAGAACACGATGGGAGGGGATTCGTGGCCTTGACTTTCGCTGAAAAGTTCTGACTGCGCACGCTTAGTCCATAGGCAGGCCTGAGGTCGACGTTTTGGGGCCGAGGTGAATCAACATTGGTCCGATCCGACTGGATTGGTATGGAGTGGAAGTAAGGCTATCGCGCGTAGGCGCAGGTAGGGAATTGTGGGAAAAGGGCACTTGCATGGGTGGATGTTTTCGGGTCGAGTCTGGCCAATAGTGATCGTACTGGATCAGGAAGGGTATTCATGTGAAGCGCTCCTCGAGGACGATCAAAGAATGGGCGGCTGCATGTAAAACTTTCCCCCAAAAAGCGGAACACGGAATTTACACCTGGTAGAAATGGGAAATTGTTGTTGTTGAGATTGTGTGATCTCAATAATTCGGCAAAAAGCACCCACATCAAGGGAAGTAGGGCAGTTGCCCCTTGGTAGTAGAGAAAGCAGAAACCCAGTATATTTGTGGGGAGTTTCAGAGTAACGACTTACGAACGCGTTTGGAGGAAATGGCGGCCTTGTTCGATCTGGCTACCTGGTTGAGTTACCTGTCTGTGTGGTAGTGTTGGTGGTGTGTGTGTGTGTGTGTGGTGTGTGGTGGTGGTGGTGTGTGTTTGTGTGTGGTTGTGATGGTGGTGGTGGTGTGTGGTGGTGGTGGTGGTGGCCCCGTTGTGGTGGTGTTCTGTTAGAAAACCTCTCGTCGCGATAGTATGTTCAGACACATGCAATGCAAACACAACCAAGAGACACCACGGAGTCCCGCTATGGGTCACCAAGTGCAGTAGAGCATCTCTATGCCATGACGGTCAGCGACCCGACCGGGTGTGGCAAGACGTCATGTGTGATAAAATTCTTAGAGGAAAGACCCCTCAGTTATACCCGTATAGTCTGGTGCTACAGCCAGTGGCAATCCGCCAACGAAACTACACGTTTGCAGAATGTGAGCTTCGTCCCAGGCATTTCTCACGATATCGATCAAGCCTATTACTTCGACCCCGAGCAGATCAACGTGGTAGTCCTAGATGATCTGATGGGTGCGGCAAAGGACAATTCACACATCGCCGACTTGTCTACCAAAGGATCCCATCATCGAAATCTGTCCCGTCATCTATTTGACACAGAATCTCTTTCCTCAAGGCCTTGATATTGCCTTGAACTACAAATACTTCGTGTTGTTCTCCAATCTCATCCCATGCGCGTGTTTGGTAGTCGAATTTATCCTCAGACCACCGATCATTTCATCCAGGCGTTTCAAGCCGCGACGATTCATCCATACTGCTACCTGTTCGTAGACATCAAAGCTCATACCCATGAAGAGCGCAGGTTAACGACTCACCTGGCACCCAGAGAGGGGTAACCACAAGGACAGAGCCAGCGATCTTCATGCCATCCACCGAGTCCACACCTGGGAGCGCCAGTCCAGCGGCGCTATCCAACAGCAGGCTCCCTTCATACCACTAGTCCCGGAATATCACCCAACCATGAAGGACCACCCAAACTCGTACAGGAGAATGAACACAACGTGAAAACAAGTCTATGGAAGGATGTGTTCAAAGAAAGCATGGACGCCGAGGTGGGCGAGACGTTGGAGGCCACAGAAAACAAGTTTCACCAAAAAGGATATTTGAAAGAGGAAGCCGCAATTTTAGCCGATAACAAATTGGTACCCAGATTACGACGGGCTTTATGACTGCAGTATGTCGACCTCCTGGCTCATATGAAATTAATGGACAAGGACCCAGTCCATATGGAGAAAGAACAGGGTCGAACAACCCGGGCATGAGTTGGATAGCGGCGTATTACAACACATATAAGGGAAGTGGGAAGAGGTGCCGACATACTGACTGCGTCATATGACTTCACAGATTAGTCTTCTGGCAAACCTATTCTAAAGCACATACCAAGAATCTAACGTTTCGTGATATGTGTTGTATCTCGGGTACGCTTTTATTGTACCTGTTCATGTGGCAACTTGGATGATATGACCGCACGGCCCCTAGCACCGGTATAAGCGGTATTAGATACAGATCCAGAGAGCTATAATGGAAATGCTCTGACAACTCGTATACTGGTAATTGGTGAGCTGTTTCGCTGTGACAACTCGTACATTGGAGATTGGTGAGCTGTATCGTCGTCAGATGTAAATGACGGCAATTAACACAAAAGACTAGTATGTAAGGCCCAATGTCGACCCAGCATCAACTTCCCACAAATGCCAACATATATCAAAGACCAAAAGGTCTGTACAGGGGGTGGGCCTCTGGGACGAAACGTCCACCAGCAGAATCACGCCATATACAGGTAAAAATTACAATACATACAAGTGAAGTGGGAAGAGGTGCCGACATACTGACTGCGTCATATGACTTCACAGAATAGTTTCTGGTAAACCTATTCTAAAGCACATACCAAGAATCTAACGATTCGTAATATGTGTTGTATCTCAGGTACGCTTTTATTGTACCTGTTCATGTGGCAACTTGGATGATATGACCACACGGCCCCTAGCAACGGCATAAGCGGTATTAGATACAGATCTAGAGAGCTATAATGGAAATGCTCTGACAACTCGTATACTGGTAATTGGTGAGCTGTTTCGCTGTGACAACTCGTACATTGGAAGTTGGTGAGCTGTACCGTCGTCAGATGTAAATGACGGCAATTAACACAAAGACTAGTCTATAAGGCACGATGTCGACCCAGCATCAACTTCCCACAAATGCCAACATATATCAAAGACCAAAAGGTCTGTACAGGGGGCGGGCCTCGAGGACGAAACGTTCACCAGCAGAATCTCGCTATATATAGGTAAAAATTAAAACACATATAAGGGAAGTGGGAAGAGGTGCCGACATACTGACTGCGTCTTATGAGTTCGCAGAATAGTCTTCTGGTAAACCTATTCTAAAGCACACACCAGGAATCTAACGACTCGTGATATGTGTTTTATCTCAGGTACGCTTTTATTGTACCTGTTCATGTGGCAACTTGGATGATATGACCACACGGCACCTAGCATCGGCATAAGCGGTATTACATACAGATCTAGAGAGCTATAATGGAAATGCTCTGACAACTCGTATACTGGTAATTTCACAAAAGAAACATCTGTTTGAACGCATCATTAAGATCAAAAACGTCCACAGTTGACTTATAAATAACCCACACGACACCATCTTCCTTTTTCAGCATGAGCACTACAGAATCTACCTTACCTGATGTAAACTTTGAACACAAAAACGAGGATATTCTAGCCAATGCGTTACGTAAAGCCGACGTTCAAGTCGATGCTATTATTGATACAGCTCAATGTGGGATCACCGAGACAGAGAGAGAATTAAGGTTTAATGTCGCGTTCAGCAATATTTCAGCTATGTAGCGACGATCAAACAAAATTCTAAGTACTCAAGTCGCTAACTTAGTAATCCAACACATTAAAACAGTCACACGTTAAAACTTATGTAACAAACTGATTTCTCTCAAATAACCCAAGATGCAATCCTCCCTCACCCGACTAAAAAGATCTTCCAAAGTAGTCGCTCGATAAAAAGCATCTCTTACAATCTTAAAATCTATGCATTCGATAAGAATATGTTTCACCGTGAGATTTTCATGGCATGGAATACACCTTGGGACTGGCTCTTTTTTTTAGTAAATATTGGTGAGTTAATCGTGTATGGCCGATTCTACATCGCCTGATCATGGTTTGATCGAAACGTTTTTGGCTGTTCAGATGAGTGTAGCCTACAGTTTTTTGGAATTTATTAAGTTTGTTATTATTCACAGCATCCCATAAAGATTGAAACAGCCGTCTCACATAAGTACAGATAGAGGACCTGAAATCGCTATATGGGATTCATACAGGATCAACCTCATCATCTAGGGCTGCCTTAGCCATCCTATCAGCCTCAGTATTACCTTTGATGCCAACGTGACTAGGCAACTAACAGAACACAATATCAATCTGTTAATCAAATCTATAGTCATGTAGTTGTAGAATACTCAAGATAGTGGGACGAGTTGAAGTTCCACTTTTAATCGCTTGGAGGCATGACAGTGAATCTGAGAATATGACATATTTTTTCCTTATAGTGGACCCAATACCTTCTAAAGCCAACAATATAGCTTTTGCTTCTACAGTAAATATCGAACTTTTACCTGAATTGGAACTGAAGATAGTAGCACTTGCTACTCTCTCACCATATTTAGAACCATCTGTATAAATAGCCTGATGTCATCCGTCTTTTTCTCTCAGCAGACCAAATTCAAACAATATTCTCAAGAATTTGACCTCCTTTACTGCTTTGATCTCAGTTCCATCTAATTTAAGTACTTGATCTTTGTGCTGAAAATACTTTCTGCAAAAGGGTATACAATTAATTTTAGCACTGGAGATTTTCAAGCCATTTTCTAGACACCATTTCTGAATTCTATTTAGAAAAAGTTGCAATGTTCTCTCAATATTGTGTATACCATTTCCACTGCACGAAATGTTGAAATCGTCCACAAAGAGTGAACCATCAATTGATTTATTCAAAATCTGCCGTAAGCTGTTGATGCCGAAACAGAGACTGCTGGGAGTCTGTCCACTGGTACAGAGATTGACCTCAGATAAACAGGCTACGTCCCAAGGAAATGAGAAAGAACCAACCTTTTGGGATGGTACTGTGACAGCAGCAATTAATACTCATGCTGCAGCGATCAAGGACGCCGGACAGGATACTCACAACAGGCGCACATCCAAATGTGCCCCAACATCAGGAGAACAGCCATGGGATCTATGAACAGTATACCCTGCTACCGCTTACAATGAAAGACGACCCCGCGCACAGGTCCTTCATGAAGACCAAGCGTCACATGGAAGAGGATATGGGACTACCACCCACCGAGGCCCCGCAAAATACGATTAAACTGCGCAAACAGCTGTTCCGGTACATATTGCCGTTGCAGTATCCTGGAGTGCCCGCCGACACTCAGGCCAAAAGCGACCATGGTCGAAGATTGAACTTTCGGAATTGATCAAGAGTAGCCGACGATGCGTCCGATACACACCATACTTGAATTGTAACAAACGCGGCTCCCCCAGCGTGGGTATGATGTGAAATTATATCAAAACTTGTGAACGTGTTAATCTGTCTTTTCTCATCTGTCTGCATCATGGCGTTAAGCTGTAAGGGACCAGCTATAGAAGACGCATGGGAACTTACCCCCTAGCGTCATTGCGTTAAGACGGGGGGTCAGCAACGCCATCACCACCAGCATCACTACGACCACAGCCACCACCACAAACATCCACCACCACCGGGGGGTCAGCAACGCCATCACCACCAGCATCACTACGACCACAGCCACCACCACAAACATCCACCACCACCACACCACTGGCACTACCACACCGCCGCCACCACCACCACCACCACACACACCACCAAGACCCACACAGGTAACTCTACCAGGTAGCCAGATCGAACAAGGCCCCCATCTCCCCCAAATGCGTTTCGAATTCTGTAGAACTCTCCACAAAGGTCATAGTGCAAATATGCTGGGTTTCTGCTTTCTTTACTACCAAGGAGCAACTGCATTACTTCCCTTGATGTGGGTGAGTTTTTTTGCCGAAATTGAGAGACTACACAATCTCAACAACAATATCCCATTTCTACCAAATGTGAAGTCTGTGTTCCGTTATTTTCTGTGAGAATTTTTGCATGCACCCGCTATCTCTCACCTCTCGGCCGGCTACGATCCGCTGGGAACCGATATTAGCCCATCTAGACTTAGTTGATAGGGGTTTTCCATAGTTTAGGGGAAAGTTTTACATGCACACGCCCTTTCCTTGATGGGCCTCTAGAAGCGCTTCACATGGAATTACAAGCGTCTAGTCCGTCATTCATAATCCAGCCGTCGTCCATTAGAGAATATCCGCGTCCATAATCCAAATTACAAGCGTCTAGTCCGTCATTCATAATCCAGCCGTCGTCCATTAGAGAATATCCGCGTCCATAATCCAAAGACCTATTCCATTTTCCATATAACAGTATTAGCACCAAATTCAAAAAGACAATCATAGTATACATAAACATAGCCTTGTTTCCTGCAAGAGAGAAGCGGTCAACAGTTTTCAATGATGCCGGCAAGACATCATGATGTTCCAAAAATATCAAATCCGTATAGCTGATCAGTATTCTTAATCCATAATATTCGTTATAGAGTCGTCATCTAAAAATGATGTATCTCAGTCACGCTTTGATTGTGACTGTTCATATGAGTACCATGAGGATCTTGAAGTACATGGGTTCATACGGCCCCTAGCCCCGGGTTAAGCGGAATTAGACACAAGTTACGAAACGTAGCGCCATAGATCTTGCACGCTACGTTCGTATTTTGCTATCAGCATGCGATATGTATCGCCAAATTTGAGAAACTTTGAGTGGAGGCGCTTGGTGGAATAGCCCTGTTTTATAAGTTTCTGCAACAATGTTTTGTGACGTTGATTAAAATCATCACATTTAACACAAGATCTAGCAAATGCTACTAAGCGAGATATGTATACGCTATATGCAGGTCCCACTGGAATATTACTATCCAGATAGGGATAGTTTACGATGTCGAAATTGTAATCATCTCTTTTGTCATAAAGTCGACGAGAGAGAATGCCCGCTTCATTTTTATAGAGATAGAGATCTAAATAAGATGTGCCTGTAGGGCTATCTGTAGTTTCCTTCAAATCCAGTGAAGGTGGATATATATCCTTCACTGCTTCATTTATATAGCGATTATCCACAGCGAGAAGATCGTCTATATAGCGTTTGGTGAATGAGAAGGAACGGGCTTTGAATGGATCGGTTTTTGAAAGCGCCTGCATATAGTCATATTCATAAGAGAACAGATACAGGTCAGCCAACAGGGGTGCACAATTAGTACCCATTGGAATACCTATATGCTGCTGATATATTGTGTTGCCAAATTTCACATAGATATTTTTAATGAGAAATTCAAGCAAATCTATAAACAAAGAAACATCCCATGAATGATATCTCTTGTATGTAGTCGAGCTAAAGAATGCTTTATGGCTTCCGACATTAATATATCTACGATCAGTTTTCTTGAACACAGATACTATTAATGAACTTATACGGTCAATAAGGTCCTGATGAGGGATTGTAGTATAGAGAGTCGAGAAATCCCATGTGGATACATGTCTGTACGGTATGTGACCTTTAGCATCAAGTTCTTCCGTAAGACATTTTGAGTTTTTCAATATCCACATACATTCAACGCCAGAGTTCTTGAAAATAGTGGCGCAATACCTTTCCCAAAATGCTTTTACCTCCTGAAGGGCCCTCGTCAATAGGGTTGAAAGAAGCTTGGTGGTGCAGCTTCTTGAACCAGCTATGAATCTAGCTTTGTATGGTGATTTATGCATTTTGGGAGTCCAGTATATTTTTGGTATGTCGCTATGATTGGTTGGAAGACAAATACCTCTTTCCCTGAGAAACTTTTTGTGATTGTTAAATAAATCTTCCAGAGTAAATGCAGTTTGGGAGTAAGTAGATGTATTTGATGAAGATATGTCTACACTCAATTCTTTAACCAGCACCTGGTAATAGTAATATTTACATATGAATATTATATTATTCGGAGCTTTGTCTGCTGGGACTATGACGAATTTACTCTGGAGATTTGCTAGAACTTATTGCAAATTGAGGTTTCTCAATACTTGTTTTGCTTGGGGAAAGAGTACTTCTGTCAATATGGCGGATTGTTTCAACGACCTTGCTCTTGGTGAGGTCCAGCCAATCAGCGAGTACTGTAGGTTCAACTTTTTCTCGCTTAGACCAATCAATAACGTACTGTTCTAATGCAGACAGGACTATCTTCTGGTCCGCCTTCAGATTTATTCTTCTTGGCTCTCTATATTTAGGTCCTTTTCATCAGAAGTAATTTCAGATCATTATCACTCACCACATCAAGGTCACCAGTCACAATATGTTTGCATGGTGTATAGATAAAGTTCGACAGTTCACAATCACAACTATAGCCTCCTGACGTGTATAAGTTCCAGTCAAACTCCTTGACAGCATTGGAGTAATTGGACATTTTTGTGGCTATAGATTTAGTATACTTATATGAAATGCAAGGAGGTTCTGTGAACTTGAAATAGTTTGGTACAGCGTTGCGTACCTCTGGATCATTCAGGATTCGAGGTAAATTAATGATGTCCAGTCCTTTAAGTAGTTGAGTTTCAAGAAAAGCCGATCTTGAGATGTTTCGATTATGTTCACTGGACGATACAACCGAAAATACGCTATATCTTGACATACTTTACTGATTTTTGATGGTATTATATTTCCTGAAGACGCAGATTGCTGTATATCTCTGGCTATTTGATTTAAAGCTCTCAGAGGTAACGCATACAGAACTGTACGTAAGTTATGTATACTATTGGGTGCGTTAGTTAAACCCACTAAGTAATTTAAAGTGATATGATCGTGAATCATCGAACTATTAAACTTTCGCCAACCATGGCTGCGTTGTCTCCGTTGATGGGGTTTAAATAGTTGGATAATGTTGGATATATTTGAACGGCGGTTTGTAGCATTGCCGAACCCACTGACATTATCATTTAAACCAAACAGAAACACTGACCCAAGTTCTAGCATCCAGAATAATTCCCGCTCTCGGATTTTTCTCTCAAATCCAAAGGGGGAATCCTTAGTAGATGGATAGACGACGTCTATGATCTGAATACTAAAGTTATCCCAGCCATGGTCGGGTCCAGAAAAATGCCTACCTACAAGCAATTGCTTTTTCCTAACGGATTTTCGGTGACCGTTCAACCTTTCCGACTAAGTACGCCCAAAATTGGCCAACCTCGACCCCAAAACATCCACCCAAGTGCCATTTTCTCATAATTCCCTGCGCCCAACAACCTTACTTCCACTACATACTAGTCCAGTCGGATGGCCCCCAGAGTGCATCACCTTGATACCTCATACGACCCAGTCGGACCAATATCGATCCACCTCGACCCCAAAGCGTCCAACTATGGACAGTAAGAACATTTCAGCGAAAGTCAACTCATGGCCAATACAGCTCTTCCATCGTATTCTACAGCGCGAGGCAGAAAATCATATTGCAAATGTCCATGGGTGGTTTGCCTATTGGGTCTAACATTGAAGTGGCTGGGGCCTTATTTAGGGGCAGATAACTCTTGCTGGCCCGTCACGTGACCGAAAGTGACCTTTGATCAGAAAGTGGGCTTGGGCCCGGAATTGATGTCACCGGAAAGCCTCAGCGTCAATATTATCAGATTTCACGGCTTCGTACTACTGGCGACCTTTGCCTTCGTTGATAATAGTAGGCTGAAAAAAAAACACGATGTGAGGAGTTCCCATTTCTTGGAATCCAGGACACCGTAGGACACCTACGGGGACCAGTACCTCTCGACTCAATCTCGCACATGGTGTTATGGTAGCAATGGACCCGAAGGACGCAGCGAAGTCGGCATTTGTGAAACCATTGGGACTTCATTTCATAAAATGTCATTTATTCTTTCGCATGCGCCGGGATGGGAAGAGCTCATTTCTGTGAGAAGCCCGGTATCTCGGACATGCAGTATTGAAATAAGGTATATCCACGACTGCAGAATCAAGAGTCTTATGGGCTTCAATATACCCTCGTACTTGCATAACAGCAACTCTTTAAAACATATGGTAGATTTTGAAATTGATGAATTAAATCAAGTTCGGTCAAGTTGAATAGGCTTCTAATTAATCAAGATTTGTATATGTATTGTAGTGTAAATTTGAAGGGCCGAGTCATGATCCCTTCAATTTGATCTTGAAAAATAGACCAAGGCCAATCAAAATGAAAAGGCTTCTAGTCAGTTGAATATGTGATAGGAATTTAGTCGGGGTGTAGTTCTTCAAATGTTATCAACAATACACAAATTTGACCCACTGGGCTTCTTCCCTGTTGCTAGTGGGATATGTTGTATGAATTTAGAAAGGTGGCCATAATCCTCGACGAGACATTGTGCTAACAAGCCAGACGGACAGGCAGATGCTCAGTCGAACTAAGCAGACAATACCCTTCGGCCAAACTTGGCCGAGGTGTAAAAACCAATAGGCTTAGACTTCTTTGCTATCACAACCCACATCCGCGTCTGAACATTACTTCTAGCATAAACACAATTTTCAATGATTAACTGTATTTCAATCAGTGACTCGACCTTTGATTTTTGACCTCAAAATGACTTGGGTTCGTTATTGACACTTGGGTGTTCAGTAGTCCTCAGTTTATACAAGAAGCACAGGGCTAAGTAGCACTGTTTTGTCAGAGATTTCTTTGAAAATTTAAAATTTAATTTCAATTTTTAAATTTCAAGTTCTTTCAATTTTTAAATTTAATTTTTGAAACACTAAATTATTATATAGCTTACTATAATACTTCTACATGGTCATATTTTAAAGCGCGAGCCCGTGTTTGCCAAGCATGGAAAATTACACTATATACCCTATACATAGACCAGGTTAACAACATGGCCTCGAAAATGACCCTGAGGGAAAACACCACCTTCTTTTAAATCGGTCTAGCGATCGAACCAGGGCACGAAATGTGCATGCCATTGAACGAGGACATGCTATAGTTTATGTGGACGTGTCATTATCTCAACAACTGTTACTAATGAAAGCTCGTGTGAAACACGGGCGAAGAGCATTTCCCCAGATAATTTTGTAACACATAATTTGGTACTCATAGGGCTTTAGATCTCCCCAATTTGGGCATAACCCGTTTTAGTGGTGGCAATTTTTTTTAGGATGGGACAGAGGGTGGGGCACATACCCCTGGGGGATGAGCAATCAGGAATCATCCCTGGCAGAAGTGCCTCTGAGAAGGGATTTCTTCCCCAATGGTCGAAACCCAGTGTCAGGCAATACAAACTTTATTTTGCGTTTCATGGGCCCACCGACATTAAAACATCGAATAAAAATACAATGTCAAATTACCACTTTTATATTTTCTATGAAAGTTTGAACATAAAGACTTTAACCCCCTTTTTATCCTGAATGTATGAATTAGGTTGCTGTATTCTATCTGAAACATGCCAGCAAATAAAAATGCCAAGCAACAAAAAATAAATACCTTTCCCTCTATTTTTCACTGTAAGTCAGCGAATTGTTGTTGTTATAAAATTCTGCTAATATTACTTACGCAATAATGACATTCAATGTAAATCAGGAGCCTTCACTGACTGTGATCTATCACTATGTCATGGTACCCATATTTCGACAGTATGTCAGAGCTAGGAAATGGAGGATGTTTCAACAGCTCAGCCTATACAGCATACTTTTTATGTTACTGTTGAAGCATGAGGCTGTTGGAACACATGTATGCAAAATTAGATTGTTCTGAAAGACAACCACAGCCACAACAAATAGATTTAGAGTGTATCTTGGCAGTTAACATGTGACTTAACATAGTTTTTGACCTTGAGAAAATAGGTCAATGTCAGTCCTATTCATTGACTTCAGGTCCATCATAAGTTTCATATGTGGTATCAATTTAGAATGCCTAGCTATGTTTCATGTTATATCATAATATAAAGTATATAACCTTGAGAAAATAAGTTCAGTCAACTGGGATAGGCTTCTAGTCAGTCACCAATTGCACAAGTATGATGAATTTAGAGAGTCCATCTTCACTCCTTTCTAATAATAAATTTGACCTCGATAAAACAGGAGGTCAGTCAATTTCACTAATTAGGTTTCTGATCCATCACCAGCTGCATATACATGTATGGTATGACAAGAAAGATGGGCAAACAGAGACAGACAGACAGATGACACGGAAAATTTATTATGTCTCCCCCAACTATGTTGGGGGGAGACATCTAGTGTTTGTGCTGTCTGTCCGTCTGTCCGTCTGTCTGTCTGGATGTCTGGATGGATGTCTGTCCGTCCCCTTGCCTTGTCTGCAAGATATCTTGAGAACTACTGGATGGAATTTCACCAAACTTGGATGGAAGCTTCATTGGGATAGCCCCCTCATTTGATTAGGTTTTGGTGTATGTGCGTGCATTCATCCGTGTCCGGTATCCGTCCGTCCGTCCATCTACTTGTACATGTATATACAGGCCTTGTCTGCAAGATATCTTGAGAACTACTGGACAGAATTTCACCCCACTTGGATGGAAGCTTTAGTGGGATAGCCCCCTCATTTGATTAGATTTTGGTGTGTGTGCGTGCATTCATCCATGTCCGGTGTCCATCTGTCCGTCCATCTACTTGTACATATATATACAGGGCTTGTCTGCAAGATATCTGGAGAACTACTGGATGGAATTTCACCAAACTTGGATGGAAGCTTCATTGGGATAGCCCCCTCATTTGATTAGGTTTTGGTGTATGTGGGTTCATTCATCCATGTCCGGTGTCCGTCCGTCCGTCCATCTACTTATACATGTATATACAGGGCTGGTCTGCAAGATATCTGGAGAACTACTAGATGGAATTTCACCAAACTTGGATGAAAGCTTCATTGGGATAGCCCCTCATTTGACTAGGTTTTGGTTTGTGTGCATGCGTTCATCCGTGTCCGGTGTCCGTCCGTCCGCCCATCTACTTGTACATGTATATACAGGCCTTGTCTGCAAGATATCTTGAGAACTACTGAACGGAATTTCACCACACTTGGATGGAAGCTTCAGTGGGATAGCCCCCCTCATTTGATTATGTTTTGGTGTGTGTGCGTGCATTCGTCCATGTCCGGTGTCTGTCCGTCCGTCCGTCCATCTACTTGTACATGTATATACAGGGCTTACCTGCAAGATATCTGGAGAACTACTAGATGGAATTTCACCAAACTTGGATGAAAGCTTCATTGGGATAGCCCCTCATTTGACTAGGTTTTGGTTTGTGTGCATGCGTTCATCCGTGTCCGGTGTCCGTCCGTCCGTCCATCTACTTGTACATGTATATACAGGGCTTGTCTTCAAGATATCTGGAGAACTACTGGATGGAATTTCACCAAACTTGGCTGGAAGCTTCAGTGGGATAGCCCCCTCATTTGATTAGGTTTTGGTGTATGTGGGTTCATTCATCCGTGTCCGGTGTCCGTCCGTCCGTCCATCTACTTATACATGTATATACAGGGCTTGTCTGCAAGATATCTGGAGAACTACTGGACAGAATTTCACCAAACTTGGATGAAAGCTTCATTGGGATAGCCCCCTCATTTGATTAGGTTTTGGTGTGTGTGCATGCGTTCATTCGTGTTCGGTGTCCGTCCGTCCATCTACTTGTACATGTATATACAGGGCTTGTCTGCAAGATATCTGGAGAACTACTGGATGGAATTTCACCAAACTTGTATGGAAGCTTCATTGGGATAGCCCCCTCATTTGATTAGGTTTTAGTGTATGTGCGTGCATTCGTCCGTGTCCGGTGTCCGTCCGTCCGTCCATCTACTTACACATGTATATACAGGGCTTGTCTGCAAGATATCTGGAGAACTACTGGATGGAATTTCACCAAACTTGGATGGAAGCTTCATTGGGATAGCCCCCTCATTTGATTAGGTTTTGGTGTATGTGCGTGCATTCATCCGTGTCCGGTGTCCGTCTGTCCATCCATCTACTTGTACATGTATGTACAGGCCTTGTCTACAAGATATCTTGAGAACTACTGGACGGAATCTCACTCCCCTTGGATAGAAGCTATAGTGGGATAGCCCCCTCATTTGATTAGGTTTTGGTGTGTGTGCGTGCATTCATCCATGTCCGGTGTCCGTCCGTCCGTCTACTTGTACATGTATATACAGGGCTTGTCTGCAAGATATCTGGAGAACTACTGAACGGAATTTCACCACACTTGGATGGAAGCTTCATTAGGATAGCCCCCTCATTTGACTAGGTTTTGGTGTGTGTGCCTGCATTCGTCCGGTGTCCGTCCGTCCGTCCATCTGCTTGTACATGTATACACAGGCTTTGTCTGCAAGATACCTTGAGAACTATTGGATGGAATTTCACCAAACTTGGATGGAAGCTTCATTGGGATAGCCCCCGCATTTGATCAGGTTTTAGTGTATGTGTGCATGCATTCATCCGTGTCCGATGTCCGTCCAACCGTTCATCTACTTGTACATGTATATACAATGAAAATCGCTTCTTTGTAATTAATATTATTAGATACGCAGCTTTGTTTAAGATACTTATTGCTACATTCATTTTATAGCACTTTCCCTTAAATTATGTGCCCATTCAAGGCAAGGTGGGAGGTTGGGGGAGACGTATGTTTTTGCCCAAAAAAACAACCAGCATAGGCTTCATGCCGTAGCGGCAACTCAAGGGTCAAAGCGGAACCTCTAGTTTCATTTTGGGGCGTCGTTACATATCTTCAAAGTCTAAATATTCTGTCAAAATGCACCAAAACACACCATTTTACTTCTATTACAGAGAAGAAAAGCAACTCCGATTAGCCGGGATCACAATTTTATTCTGTATATTTCGCTATTAGTTCCAGCATATTAAGCATTGAACAAAGTTATAAACAGCTTCATATGCACAGTAGATATACAGCAATAACGTGGTCTTAGCCAATACGCACTTATGAATAGGTAAGCCAGTAAATTATTAATTGAAATTAATATTAAATTGTTAAATGTTAAGCGATGACCTGTCAGCTATCTACAAATGGTGTGATTCAGTTGTTACAATACACACAACACAATTGTTGTAACACGCATGGGAATATACAATTATGAAACATGCGAGTTACATTTGTAGGTTTTCATTAATTCTGATGTGGATTGCCAAGAAAATTATACCTATATTATCTTAAAATGACAGTCCTTATCCAAACTTCATGACATGTAGAAATATTCACTGTGGGTACATACCCACTATATCACCATACTTTATTCATTTGTGCACAGTGTACTTAGTTCTTGCCAAATAAGCAGATTATGTATTGTTTTCATCAATTAGAGTGTGTATTGTAGTACCTGAATCACATCATTTGTAGATCGCGGTCAGGTCATCGCTTAACATTTAACAAATTTCTGAAAATGACAGCATTTTAATATCCGTCCAACCGCTGAAGATGCTATAACTAACAGTGAAATATGCAGAATGAAATTGTCATCCCTACTTGGAGTTTCTTCTCTATTATTGGAAAATCATCAGTGGTTCCATTGGATTACTTCAATTAGATATACATGTAAAAATTTTAGTTTCACTTCAAAAATCTTTCTACTTTTTCAGTTCAAGATATAATTATCAACATTTGTAACTATGCTGTAAAAATGCAACAGTACATGCAATTTCACATCTCGAGTTTCAAATAAATTCTGGGGACCTCTAGATAAAACAAAAAAATTGAGCATTAACTGTGTGATAATTTGTGATTTTATTCATTGAAAACTGGCAAGAATGCATCCCCAAACATCTGGAAGTCTAGGGCTTCACAGCCACTGGAGACTAAAGAAATAGACTTGGGTACAGGATCAAATTATTATATCAGTAATTGAGAGAGAAACAGCACTAATTCTGGAAATGAAGTGTTTACTTTGTTGGCACAAGCGATCTACCAGTCCACTTATGTAAAGTGCATTATGCAATAAGTCAACCATTACAGGTTTTATTACCAGAATGGTCAACATACAGGCATCAATATCAGGCCTGATTTGGAAAGCAGAATATCAATGTTACAGTATGTCTATTTGACCAGAATACTTCAAGCTCACTTGAATCTTTCAATTCTCCATACTGATCATCCACTGATGGCAGCATATTTCCTCTGACTGCATTTTAGTTACGTGTGTAAGTAGGAGTTGATGTAGCCTAGACTAAGATATATTTAGCGGACTTTACCCTATGCCACATGATCATGCCAGTGCTAACAGCACCAATGTCCTTTCAATCCATTTTTGAACTATAATGTTAATAAAATTAGTAATTGTAAAAAAGAATGTATAATGAGATATAAATCAAGCATTATGTTCAATTTCAGTAAAAAAAAAAAACATAAAAAAACTTCTAATCCTTTGTCTGTCTGGCAATAATAAACTTCATAAACAGATGAAATGCCAATAAATTGTGCTAAAAACATTTACTGTCTATAGTGCCACCCAATGATGAACAATATCACAAATCTACATGATGAAGCAAAATCCTCAGATGTGACCTGGCCCGGGAATGTAGATATTTGACTCAAGTCCAACCTGTAACCATTTCGGTCATCTTTACGCGGTAAGACTGACCATGTTCAACCTACTTTCGGCAACTGTCGGAGGGAATTTCCATAAATCAATACCACGTGACTTAGTCAGCCAATCAGCTAGAGTCTACCGACGTAACCCCAACGTAACTCACCATTTTCGAGTCATGTGATGAACTACTTGTTCAAAATTTCAGATCCACCACACCTCTTGGATGATATGAAAGTTACACATACCTATATATTTTGTAAGTCCCGGCAATATCTGTTTTGGAAGTGGAATGAAAACCTGTAATTTATCAGATTTCTCGAGTCTGTTATCAGCCGGATGAAGGCTGAACAGAATATTGGAGACACACGATTCGCAAGCCATCTTATGGATGGCGAAGTGTACGCAAATCATGAGAATTTCATATATTTAAAAAAATTAAACATTTGGCTTACAAGAGATATAAATTATAACACTGGGAATGCTACGATCATGTTCAGCAAAATAGAATTACTTTTCCCTGATTAAGAAGCAAATTTCCATTTTTGTGAAAACAAAATCTCATTTTGAAATGCGAAATTGACCATGATTCGCTAACACCACCAAAATCTTATCAGTTCTTTGCCTTTCTTGCAAGATCATTATACCCAAATTACATGGAAATCAAACACGTTGTTCAGAAGATATGATGTTACACATTTTTACCTGCATTCATGTCTATAGCGCCACCTAGTGATGACCAAATGCCACGAAAAACAAGCGGGTGAGATCTAAAGCCCCTAGGGAGATGGCACATAAGAGTTCAATGGAAAAACTTTAATCATGATAATGGTTATAGAGGTTTTGTGGTTAAGTCAGATAAATGAGATTTTTTCATTTAAATGGCAATTTGGTTCGCACCGAAAGGGAATTATCATGTCGACAATCCTATATTTATGCTTGGCAACCTAGAATAGAAGAGTTTTTAAATATTTCTTCAAATGAATTGGCAAATTTTCATTTCACAAAAAAAACACAATTTTTTTGCAACGCAAAAAACTTGCCTTTATAGCTATGCCAGCTACACCAAAACCTTTTCAGCGCATTGACCATCCTTCAAGACCATTGTAATCAAATTTCAAAGAAATGAGACCAGCCGTTCAGACGAAATCGTCAGGGAAAGGTTTACCTATCCTCTGACTACAACGCCACATAGAGATGAGCAGCGGGTATCGAAACACAACCAGACAAATTCCCCAGGTCTAATGAGATAGCACACAAAGTCTGACCCGAAAACATTTAACGGTTTCACAGATATTCATGTTTAAAGGCGGCGGCGGATCCGTTTCTCGTGAAAATTTCCACTTTGTGGAAATGCTCTAATTATCACTGTACATCCAGATGAAGTCCGATGTTACATTGAATTTTCTTTACTCGGACAAGATCGTGGCCAGAAAATGTCCGTATAAACCGCACTGTAGAGGCAGTTTTGGCCAGTCATCTCGTCAATCACCGCATAAATTGGTCTGCTTTTTCAAGCAGGGTGTCAATACATAACGTACCTGTGCTGATCGTACTTCATGACATCGCCCTATGGTAAATTCATACGGGTTTTCTTGTATTCAAACCATTTCAACTCCAAACCCGGCTTCCCGCTGAATTTTCTTCTGGCAGAGTCGGCGATAAAAGCTTGACGCTGATTGGTCGGAATATTATTAATATTTGTTTGGATCTTGTCCGAGTAAAGAAAGATCTTCATGGTACTCAAATGAAGTCGCAATCAAAGCGTGACTGAGATACATCATTCTTTAGATGACTTCACAACAAATATTATGGATTAAGAATACTGATCGGCGATACGGATTTTATATTTTTGGAACATCATGAGGTCTTGTCGGCATCATTGAAAACTGTTGACCGCTTCTCTCTTGCAGGAAACAAGCCTATGTTTATGTATACTATGATTGTCTTTTCAATTTGGTGCCAATACTGTTATATGGAATAGGTCTTTGGATTATGGACGCGGATATTCTCTAATGGACGACGGCTGAATTATGAATGACGGACTAGACGCTTGTAATTTCTCTCAGGGTAATTTTCGAGGCCATGTTGTTAACCTGGTCTATGTATAGGGTATATAGTGTAAATTTCCATGCTTGGAAAACACGGGCTCACGCTTTAAAATATGACCATGTATGAGTATTATAGTAAGCTATATAATAAATTAGTGTTTCAAAGAGGTTACAAAAAAATTAAAATTTTATAATTAACAAATGTTAAAATTTTAAAATTTAAAAAAATTTAATTTTCAATTTTCAAAAAAATCTGACAAAAACAGTGCTACTTAGCCCTGTGACAAGAAGACTTCCACACACAATGAAAGACGATAGTTTTGTGATTAGGTGTTTCCCCTCTCGAAGGTTACCATGGAAGCCAAGTTCATACTAAGTTTCAAATATATAGTCTGGATGTCCGATTATTTTCGGCGATTTGGTTTCCATTATACACATGAAGCTGCGCTATCGAAACCCCTCGGCTCTGAACCCCAGCTATTATAATGTAAGGGTGTCTCTACCAATTGATTGGCTTGTGGGAAGAAATGTTTACCCCTGGTATTGTAAGTGTACTTTCTTTGAAAAAACAAGCGCTGGATGAGCGTAAAGACCTCCGTCGAGGCAACAGGGTCAGTAGCGTAATACATCACTGAATAACATACGGCCGGATGCCAAGCTCAATTTTGCATTTGTTGGACGTTAGCTTCATCAATGGTAATTAATCTGGGATTGAGGGTTCCTCACTAGCATGTCCAGACAGGGATGTGAAAGTCACATTCCCAGCAAATAATTTTTGTTTGATTTGACGTGCTTGAAATATTGGGGTATAGAATAGAGTATATTGATGGAAAACCTGGAAAAGTGCTTGAGACATTAGGCCCCATCCCACCCACACCTCCCCATGAGAGGATCCCCTCACCCAAATCAACACGTTAGCGACAGAAATGAGACCCTGTGTATCAATGACCATGGACTTGTACATGTATCACATTCACATTGAATGGTGATGGCTGATGAGAATATTGCCCCTATGGAACAAATGACTGGATTCCACGCAGCAAATATTTATTGTGTAACAGTGAGAAGAAAATTAATTGTATAAACATTCCAAGCCTCATTGAACACAAGCCGCACCATACTTGATATGAATATAACGCGCGTACATTAGCTCGCTTGGACGTCGCTTAGTTAAATATGGACAGACTCGCAAAAATTTCAAAATTTTCAAAAGCCACAAAAATGCCCTCAGCTTGTACAGAGTAAGTAAAAATACTTATGTACAACTTGATGTTTAGAAATGACTGTGTTGAGCGGTTCTATTCCCAACTTCTCTTTTATTCTATGTCATAGAGGACAGGGTTTGGTAGATAATTAAAAACTGTATTAACTCGGCTTCACATTTTAGAGAATGACTTTAACTGAGCCAAAGATGAAAGAGAAATACACTTATAAAAAAATCTATTTAAAAAAATATCTGTATATCTGTTTATATTAATTTCCATAATTTATTGAAAAAAACTATACGTAGACTTCGACCACCCAATATCACACAGGCCAGGCAACTGTGAGAACAAGTGAAAGATACCCATCGAGTTGAGCGGATTTGCAGATAAACAACAACAAAAATTGCACTTTGTGCCTCACGAGGCCCTTCTCATAGAGTGCATGCCAGTTATTTTTCTAGACTACAACAACAACAGTTTTTGCCTGTATCACAGTCCGAGCTTCCGATTACCCTTCAACCTTACCCAGACGATGGATAATTTTTGACAGATTGTCCGGCTAGGTTGTTGATCGGATTCACAGATCATGAATTCCACCGTGACGGAATCACCGGTGGGAAGACTTTCTTTATTCAAAGTCATGTACTCGGAAGTTCCGTGGTCATACCCATGTAGTTTCAAGTTTAGTTTGCTATTCTATATGACATCTGTTTACGGATCCATGAAAAATCTACAGATGATCCAGCATTTTCAGTAAATCATGCTTCGAAATGTTCGTGACGGAATCACCTGAAACGGACATGACTCTTGACTAGTGTTGCTTGTCTATTTTTTTGCTGCTCTGTTTCAATCTGACTATTCTTATATGACATCTCTTACTTCATGTTAAAAAATTGCGGGAAAAATATTTCGCTATTAAAACACATCTTCTCTATTATTGGCTTGTTCCCGGGGATCATAGGAAGCGAATAGAACAAACAGCATGCTAATATAGGGTCTACGACAAAATGTGGAGTGAATTTTATGCGAAAATAATAAATTTACATGTAATTTTTACATTTTTAAACTGAAACTTACCTTACTGACATATGCGTTCGTGTGCAAACACGGATTAACAAGTGAAGAAATTAAAACAATAGCACAGTTCATTTTCCGCCTAATCACCCACGCCAGCACTCAATCACAATAGATCTCCACTTCTTACGCGTAAATGTAAAGATCCCAAGCGGGGAGGTCGGGTGGGACCATTACTCTGTCAGTAAGGTAAGTTTCAGTTTAAAAATGTAAAAATTACATGTAAATTTATTATATTTTTTACACAGTGAAACTGACCTTACTGACATATGCGAGAATCCCAAAGCAGGACGGAGGGAAGTTAAAGTGACAGCGACTAATGGCGTGAGGACTAGACGGAAGTCAGCAAGAGACTTCATGCTGGCCATAAAACTTAAATAAGAATAGGCTTCCATAAAGACTCAATAGTGACAGGGTCATATAACGGTATCGTAGACACTGTCCCTATAGTAAGCCCAGACCTCCCAGGCTCATCGGCGCTGACATAATGGAAGTTATATACACGTGCCCCCCCCCCTTTTTTTAAAAGAAGGTTTTTTATGAGGAAACGTGTTCTTACCATTAAAAACCGATAAAAACACACAGGCCTCTAGTGTCTGTGTGCTGACCCGACCCCGGTGATCTGCTGCGCTGTCACCAGTGGTCCCAAGGAAAATACGTCGTCCTTGATAAGTGTCATGTCTCTCAAGTAATATGATGCGAAGGTTGTGTGAGATCTCCAAAAACAAGCCCTCATAATATCAGTTACCGACCTGTTGGTCCACAAAGGCCAGGACGCCCCAAGCGCCCTGATCTCATGTGCAGAGACATCACACAACGCAGCCTGCATCGATGACACTCCATCGTAGGCTAACCTAATAGTTTTGGAGAGCCAAGAAGAGATAGTGTTTTTAGATATCTCTTGTTGGCTCCGGGGACAAAATGGTATAAATAATCGCCTTCGCCCAGCACGTAGTACTTTAGTGCGACTAATATATACAGTAAGGGCACGAACCGGACACATAAGGTTGTCCGATACTAACCCTGAGGAAAGGAAATCAGCTAAAGCTGGAACCCTAAATTCTCTACAAGAAGTGTCGTACAGAGATTGGTTCTTGGCTACAAATTCAGGAATGGTAGTAAGTACCACATAAGTCCATCGAGAATCATGCCTAATTTCCCTAGCATCCAAAGCGTGTAGTTCTGACACGCGAGCCGCTGAAGCCAAGGCTAACAAAAAAACTGTTTTGTAGGATAGGAATTTCAGATCGGCTGTAGTTATGGGTTCGAACGGAGGTTCTGATAAACTCCGTAGAACTAATGCTAAATCCCATTTAGGAAGTTTTGGTACAGAGACAAGCCTGTCAATCCTAAACGATCTAACCAGAGCTGTTAGATTAGGATCAGAGGCAGGATTAACGCCAGTAGACAGGTTAATAATCCTAAATAATGCTGATCTGTAACCGTCCACCGTAGATGGAGCAAGACCCTTATCTTGAAACAGGTGTAACAAGAAATCTGCTATCTGCTGAACAGAGGCAGAACGGGCATCAATGTTTCTTCCAGTACACCACTCATGGAAGACCCTCCACTTCCCTTGATAACAAGCTGATGTGGAGGATCGAGTGGAAGCGACCATTCTTCTCGAAGCTTCCCTAGAAAACCCAACCTCAGTGAGCTGATCCTTGAGCACTTGCAAGCGTGCAGATGGAATGCCTGAGGTTTGTGGTGGAAAATTGCTGACTTCGGTTGACGAAGTACATGTAGTTTTTCCCAAAGAGGTAGTCGTCTTGGGACGTCTACCAGTAATTCCAGAAGGTCGGGAAACCACGGACGAGCTGGCCACCAAGGGACAATTAGATAAACGACGCACGGATGCGCGCGTATCTTTTGTAGAACTAGAGGCAGGATTGAAGGGGGCGGGTAAGCATACGCTATTAGACCCGTCCAATCCTGCGATAGAGCATCGCCTCCCACTGCTAGAGGATCCAGTACAGGGGACATATACAGAGGGAGTTGATGATTCAGGTGAGTAGCGAACAGATCTATCAGCGGTTGTTCCCAAATCTGAGCGATTTGGCGCAGAATGTCTGTGTGAAGCTGCCACTCCGTCGGTATAATCTGATGTTTTCTCGACAGTGCGTCGGCTAGTACATTCAGATGTCCTGCTATGTGTCTGGCACGAAGTATGATATCGTTCTGCCAGCACAGGTGGTAGAGTATCTCGGTCTGCTTCAGAAGCTTCGAGGACCGAGTTCCCCCCATCTTGTTGATGTAAGCTAAGACAGTTGTGTTGTCTGTAGCTACCAGAACCGACTGGCCTTTGAGGTCCTGTATCAATAAGAGTATTGCTCGATTGACGGCCATGAACTCATTGATATGGAGTAACCTCTCCTGCGGAGTCCAATAGCCTGATATCGACTTGGATCCGAGTGGGCCCCCCATCCTTGCATCGAAGCATCCGTGAACAGCTGATGAGTAGCTTGAAACGGAAGCAGTGTTACACCAGGCATCACGTTGAGAGGGTCCATCCACCATAATAGGTGATGTTTGACTTCCTCTGTGACAGGAATCATGGGATTCCTGTGCCTGTGTGGCCAATGCTGATTTAAATAGATCATTAGTGGCCGTAACTGTAATCGGCCTCGTGGTGTGACATCCCGTGTGGATGTCAGTAGACCGATTATTGATGCAAACTGGATGGCAGTGCGGCAAGAATGTCTGATGAACAGTGGAATGTCGCGACATATCTTGCACCAACGAACTTCCGGTGGCCGAGCAATGACCAATATGGTGTCGTACGCCACGCCTAGGAAGTTCCGTTGTTGTGACGGTGTTATCTCCGATTTTTTCCTCGTGTGGGAGATAACCCAGTAGTTCGATGATGTGCCATACAAATGTTGTATCGCATCGGAGTTGTATTCTGCACATATTCCTGATAATGGAATCGTCTAGGTAAAAATGATATTTGATACTTCGACTGTGCAGATACGCTGCCACTGGCTGAAATACTCTGGTGAAGATCCAAGTGGAACTGGCTAGACCGAAAGGTAGGACCTGGAATTGGAAACGGCGAGCACCGACCATAAATCTCAGGTACTTCCGGTAACTTGGATGAATCGGGATATGCAGGTAAGCGTCCCGAAGATCCAAGGAAGTTAACCATTCCCCTTGAACCAGAGCGGTCCTGATGGACCGGAAGGACTCCATCCGAAAGTGAGGGGGTTTCATCAGGAAGTCCTTGTTCAGCCTGCACAGATTTATTATCATGCGCATTTCCGGTGTATCCTTCTTTGGCACAAGGAAGACCGGAGAATAGAACCCGGGGGACCGGTCGTGGACCGGAAGTTCTATTACTGCATGCTTCTGGATAAGTTTGTCCACAGATGCCTGTGTTACCAGAAGGTGTGCCTTCTGTATAGGTATACGGGAGGGCTTGGGAGCAGCAGTAAGGGGTGGATCTATAGTAAATTCTAGGGGGTAACCGTATCGAATAGTACGGATTACCCACGGATCCATCCCCAGTTTTTGCCAATTCCGCCAAAATCCTTGAAGTCGTCCCCCGACCGGGAGACTGGATTTCGGCGGGACCGAAGTTGAGGCAATTCGTGGTCCCGCCATGTCATGAGATTGACATGGCCCGAATCGTCACCGGCCCTGCTGCTTTTTGCCACGACCTTTCCCTTTACCTTTATAGTTGGGATTGGTCTGGCCTTGCTGTTGTGGCATGCGACCCGCCGCTTGAGACTTCCCTTTTGGACCGGAAGCGGAAGTAGTCGGTCTAGGTTGCTTGGCTGGTGGACCGGAAGTGTCCGTAGAAATACGTTTTCCTGTCCCCATACCACCCGCTCTAGACGGAGGATTAGGCTTAGCCTTCTCCACCGTATCCCTTAGAGACGGTATAATGCCATTAAACAACAGCGAAGATGCTGGCGATTGCTCCTTCAAAGTACGAATGACTATATCAGGAGCATGGTTGACGACGGAAGACAAGTAAG